>JBCAUI010525865.1:0-11612 GCA_038406195.1 Haplosyllis anthogorgicola | reverse complement strand
ACATGAAAATGAAGAAAATTTTGGCCGTGGGGGGGGGGGGCGCAGGAGGCGTCCCCCCTAGATCCGCCAATGAATTGTAGATATGTGCACATGCAGCAGCGTTTTAAAAACACCTTAATGGTCAAATGGAGTGCGGATCAAAGAATATTAAAATCATTCCATTGTCAGTAATTGTTACCGAAACTTCATGTGATAAGTGAATGAGTTTTATATTCACCGTAAGTTTTTTTTATATATGTATATAATGATGGTCTTTATAATATTATGCTGTAAATATTTAGGTCTGCATATGGATTGAATGTAAATACTGCATTTGTAAAATACTTTTAAACGTAATGCACTTTACAGCGATTGAAAATTTAAAGGCCATTGATTGGTCTGTTAAATTCATATAATTTTTTTTGCAAAAAATTACGTAAGTATTTCCAAGTACTCATCATGGGACTTAGTTACTCAATTAACTAACACCAACGTGATAGTTTTGGAGAATATGCACATACGTGTAGTTTGAAATATTCAATATATTTGACCCAGTAGTGCGTTCTATTGTATAGTTCAGTTGTCCGGAGAATATTTATGTTCTACAAAAAAATTTGGCCAAATTAGTGTTTAGTTGTTAATCTCATTATTTCGAACATTCCAGAATGTGTACAATATGAACAGAAACTTCTGTATTTTTATAAGAAATATATATCATTCGAATAACAACAATTCCATATGTGTTTTTTGTTTTCCTATATTTAAAGTCTTCATCGCAACACATAAGCAGAGGTAAAATTGCAAAAATAGGTCCAGATGGACCTGAGCTCATTTGGCATTATCAAAAAACTATTATTTAAGTCACAGTATCATATGGAATTAAATAGTGTCTAAGATAAAATCTACAGATGTGATTTGTGAAAAAACAAATATGGATGCCAAACTGGAAATATAGGTAGTATCAATATAATCTTTATAACACATTAAGAGGGTATCAAGATACATAAGACTGCCAAATATGAAGTCTGTATCAGCAAGTGCAAGTCCAGGAGCAAGGTTCAATGAAAAACACAAATATGCCTGCCAATTTGAGAATAATAGTCACAGCAACATAATTTTTGCTACGCTTTGAGATGGGACATTGGTGCATATGTGTGTAAGATATAAAGTCTGTATGATCAATAGTGTGCTCAGGGTGAGTGCACAGACAATGACAATGCCAACGACGACGATGACGGACGACGGACAATTCATGATTCTATAGGCTCTTTGGCAATTATGCCAAATGAGCCAATAAAAACAACAAATTTAAGAACACCTACTCTGTAGAAATGAGTAAGGACAATGGAGATTCACAAACGAGATTGAGATCTTTGAACTTTGGAAACGTGTACTGTATTTATATGTCTAATGGACTTTGCAAACGGTGTATTTATATGTCTAATATACCCTGTAAGTTATTTTCTTTGTCCGTTTTTGCCAAAGTGTTGGTCCCATATCTATATACTTGAAAACGTTTGTATTATAAAATTTAAATTCTCATATCATTTACTACATTTATATGTGATAAATTGGTTTGCACATTGGCATCAAAATCTAAGCTTTGTAATGTTTAAGTGTTCTAGCTGAAGGATCGGTTGCATCAGTCCACCTAGGCATCCAGTAATAAGGAATCCATTCAGCCCTGCCTGGATAATATTTCTCAAATAATCTTCTGTAAAGATATGCTTCTTTGGTTCGGGGCGGGTTGAATGGATATGTGCTAACAGCGGACTCCATTTCTTCGTCATTTATCTAATAAAATAATGAAAAATATTAAATTGGACAATTTACAAGTAATTACAGGTTTTCATTGGTTTGATATTTCTGCAATTATTAGGGTGAACATACAGTATATCAATCACTGCATGTACTTACTTGTTCAGCGGCATGTTCCTGCAGAGTTTCATACCACGACTTCTTTTGAGATGACACACCGTCACTAAAGGCTTCCTTAGGTCTCCATAGAATCTCTTCAGGAATTAAACCTGTTTCACTGTTAATAAAATACGAGAACCTGAATATTTTCATACTGTCGTAGGTGATAAGGACGTTCAATCCTACTGGGGTAATTTCAGATGGAACTTCAAGAGTAAACATTCTCTCACCTGAAAGCCTTCCTCAACAGGAACTTTTCTACTCCTTGCCTCGGTTGCCTATCTTCCATAGGCAAACTGAGATAATAGGCGTCAAATTGATGATCCAAGAATGGTACTCTCAGTTCTAGACCATGCGCAGCAGTTGTACGATCTGCTCTTAGCACATCATACAGGTAGAGGTCCTTCATTAATCTCCTGCTCTCTTCATCTGCCGCCTCTGCACTGGGTGCCTGCGAATGGAGACGGACATGTAAAAATGTAAACAATATATGTGGAGAAAAAGAACGATTCAACCAGCATATGTATGTGAGAAATACAATGTATTCACACACCTTATGGAAATAGATGTATCCCTGAGCTAATTCATCACTGCCCTCACCAGAGAGAATAACGACACTATCAGTCTTTTCTGCTATGTATTTACTTATCAGATACATGCCTGGAAGTAAAATAAAGAAAATAAATGTTAATTATCCGGTATCTAATTCCAAAATGGTACATGTTCAATCGGAAGGGACGGATAATGTGCAGTGTGATTTTCCTTACCGACTGACGCTCTAACAGTTGTAATGTCGTAAGTTTCTAGATGATATATAAGTTCGTCAAGGATGGTGATTCCATCTTCTGGTGTAAAGTTAATCTCGTGGTGTTCGGTGCCTAAATGTTTTGCCACCTGGAAAGTAACTTACCACTGGTAATTTACGACAAAATAATTGGCCAGACTGAGAAAGATAAAAATACTGTGTGGGCAAGTGACGAAACTCCGACATGATGTAAGTGAGAGTAACTTTTAATGTTTATTTGAGAAGATAATGATCGCTTCTAGTTAATTGCATTCTAATGTCCAGTGATATGGTTTAGCTGTATGAAGTACTGCACCTTTCGAGCAGCCAAAACGTCAGGGCTATCGTCCATCCCCACAGAAAAGGTCTGGACAGGATATGTTAAACCCAGTTCCTTTGCACACTCAACGACTAGAGCAGTGATCAAACTAGAGTCTAACCCTCCTGAAATAAATTTAAAAGATCATGAACTAATGTGAATGTGAAAATTGCCTGATACACATGAAACTCACTTGGCGTAAATTTCAGTCAAGTAATATTAAATTTCAATACATGTAGTAACAAATTGGCAGTTAAAAGTAATGAATGTCGAACCTGAAAGCATACAACCAATTCGACGATGAGCCATCATTCGTTTCATAACAGCTGCCTTCAGTAAATTGCGTATGTTCACATAGATGTCTTCATCTGCAATTGACATTTATTGCACTCGATTAAAGCAAAGATTTTTTACTATTGTTTTTTTTCATTAATTAATAGAACTATACGCTTCTTTTTCAATGCATATTTCCTTTCCCAGAGGTATGAACCTTTTGGCTAATTTTTACCTCTATTATAGCCCCTGTTTTGTTGTAGCCCATTTTGACATATTAAATTAAGATAAAACAAAATACTTACCTAGTGGTGGTGCTGCCGTCTTGTACATCGGTGGTTCTCCAAATTTATGAAACCTGATTGACTCTCGAAAAGTTACTTTGCCATTAGTTGCCAGATCGTAAGACTCAACGTGGCCTGGTGCAATGGGTTCCACGAGTCCTTTACTTTCGTGAACCAAATCTGTTAAACCTACAGAGTAGATCATTACAATATTTCACAGAGGCCTTCGAAAAAGAATGATCGCATTTGTCTAGTGTTCCAAAAATAAAAATAGCAGTTTACATTATGTGCACCAGCTTCAGACATGTATGCCCTGCAGTTGAAATTCTTGTTTCTGTATATCAAGTAGTTTTTACCTTTGGCCTCCGAGCACACAGCTAAGAAACCGTCAGGGGAAAGAAACTTGAATGATGGACGTACACCCATGGTATCGCGTCCAATGAACACTTTGCGCTCTGCTACATCCAACAAGACAAATGAGAACACTCCATCTAAATGTTGAGCCGCAAATTCAGCTCCGCCGTGGTCGTATAAATGCAGAATTGATTCACCATCACATTCTGTGAGATACTTAAACCCAAATTCTTCTTGTGTCTGCAAAATAAAAAATTACCTTATGAATTTAAATAAAGCAGTAAGGATTTTATATCAATTTCACATGTATGAAAACACAGTTATGGAGGCGAGATGGTGGATGTAACTTACCTTTTTGTAGTTGTATATTTCACCGTTGTAACAGAGCCAGAGGTGAGGCAGAGACAGAATTCTCATAGGTTGCATCCCATGGAGATCATCGACGATGGCAAGTCGGTGGAACCCAAAACAGCAGTTTTTAAAGTGGTTAACATTTTCGATTCGGAATGCATCTGGTCCTCTGTGCGCAATGTTGAGACATGCTCTACATTGCTTCGATACATCCTCATCACTACCAAATATTGCCCAGATGCCGCACATGTTTAATGACTTCTATCTTGAGTTACTGAAATGAGATATTTATTCTTGACATCATCTAGCACTCGACAAAAACAATTGTTCTTCTTACCTCAATTGTTCCTTTTGATAATTGCGAAAACCTTACCTTCTCTGAATTAATTCTTGCAATGCACAGTAGTCTGTAGACTACGAGCAATTGGACGTCCAGCTCAGTCGGATACCAGTCAGTAAATGCTAAATGTCCGGTCTATGCTAGCTATATTTAGCCTTTCAAGGTGATGCAATGCTTGTCTTAACTTCCCAGATCGCTGGAAAATGATGATGAAATACCAGAAGACTGGTCGATGCTATGTCTGTGAACTTGTGACCCAGATACAAATAATCGTAAATATTGAATGGGACTGAACATGGAATTGAACTATTAACCCTGCAAATGATAAATGGATAATGGAGTAATTAGATGCATTATTCAAAACATGCTCGGGCCAAACGTCACGGGTGATAACTTAAAGTCAAAAGTTTAAGCAAAGATTTTTTGAGGTTCCAAATCACATGTCCATCACATGTGTTGACAGTTCTGTCCTTGACCTTGCAATGTGGCATGGGAGCAGCTACTACCTGAAAACAACTTTTTAATTTTCAAAAGTCTAGTAACCAAAAAGTAACTAAGTAAATGAATAAAATTAAAGTAAAATAGAGATACATAGTATTTGCCAAATATCTATGTTTCAAATATAAACTGACAAATTTAGAGGCAAATGCTAAAATGTAGGCTCTCAGAAAGTAGATCTAAACCGGAAGAGCAGGTGCCCTTGGAAGTTATGACAACAATTCAGATCTAGTGCTCGTTTTCAACGCCAAGGGATTTTACTTCTGCTTTTCATTTGTTTGAAACAATAGATTTATTAGATTTATTAATCTATATAGATTTATTTATAGTACGACTATATCCAGTGTTTAAAAACGCCTTGGCGGAACATTTCCGAGCACTTCCAGACATTTTTTTGTCTTTTTGTCTTTTCGTTTTACTCATATTTTTCTGAATACAGATAAGTACAATGCCATTATCAAAGAGTAAAACAACAAAGGGGGAAGATGTTAATGAAAAGGTAAGCTTTTAAACTTATATATTATACATGTGCTTTTATTTGATAGCACCAGACCAAGGTGTAAAATTGGTACCAGCCCTTTGTGGGACGGCATAGATGGCGCCATGTGGAGGGACACCTGATCGCATCACCACGAGGTGATGGCTTACTTGGGGGATACTTGCACCAAGGTTGGAAATACATTGCAGTGTAGATCTAGACAATAGTCCAGAGTCGAGATCGGGAACCTATTATATGAGTTAAAGTTAATTTACTCTTGATATACCGCAGTTATCGTCAGTTCAGACATCAATTGCGGTTTGCAACTTTTAATTTCCCAGCCACTCAGGAAATCACTTGAGAACTTGCCATTTTCATGTCCATTTAGGTGAAGGAAATCAGGCAGAGACAGCAGAACTGGATGAGACAAAGGGCTTCCTCACTAGATAGAGATAGAGCTAGATCTGCATCACCATCAGGTTCGTTTGTGCAATTGTCATCTGTACAAAGGCTTAAATAGACTAGACTAGATTATTTGTTTTGTATGAGTCTGATGTGTGGCCCACATTTAACGGATCGGTCTATTGTTCATTACAGATGCCCCAATGACCAAGAAAGAACCACTAGCGAAGAATTCAAAAGTTCTACCATCAACTAAAGTTACAAATTCAACTTCGTTCAAGTCTGCAACGCCAGACAAGAAAACATTACAAACAGCGACCACTTACGATCTACAAGATGTGAAAAGAAAACCTCAAATGAAACCAAAAGGGTTTCAAGTGTGGCGTCAAAATAGAGCTGAAAATAATGCTGAAGGTAAAACGACGGAAAATAGTGAGGTAAACATATTGCAAGTTGTTCATCCGGAAGGTGAAGTCCAGGACAGACGTGTAAATAGCCCGACGGAATCTGTTTGCACCAGTGTTTCACAACAAACCATTTCACCAGACATGTTCGACAGTCTAGCAGACCAAATAGTCAACAGAGTTAAAAAGGAACTAAACTTGAACAGTGTTCCTCAGCTGCAAGCAGAGCACAAGGCAGAAAGAAAAACTTATTCTGCACAGCAATACAAAACAAGAAAGGAATGTTCAAAGATGGATAGTCATCACTGCCCAAATTGTGGACATTTAATGGTAAATATTATACACATACATGTATAACTATTACAGTTGTTAACCTTAAGTCAGAAGAATCATGATGCTATCAGCTGCCTTGATTGAAAAATCATGAGCCAACTAAATACTTTGCTATTTGTTTCACTCGCGGCATGATACATACAATTTGACCCGTGTAGTGGCTGGTATACAGAGTTATAAATCTTTATTATTGTGAATGTGCTGTTTGCAGCTTGCCCCAGAACACAGTCCTATGTTGATCATACCTTGTGGACATAGCTTTTGTAAATCCTGTGCAGAATCAGACGACTCCTGCCTAAACTGTCAGCAGGTTAGATAACAATCTATCTGATTTGAATACATTTACTTGATGCAATACCCAAAAAGAATATTCAAATTAGTACTTTCTTTTCATATTCATCATCATCAAGGTGATACAAAGTTTGACGTGCAATATAATGCTCCAACAAATTATTACTGAATATAGTGGTGAGTGTCATCTAACGTCAGGCAAGATAGAAGTCAATGCAGATTATAAGCCAACTAAATATGAAGGTATGGTTATTTTTTTGATCTGTTTGACTGCTTCACACGAAAAATTGTCACCATTGCAACACTTTTGTGGAAGAAACTGTTTTATATACTTTGGTTCAATTTTATTTTCAAAAAGACATTGACCATTCCGAAGAATATCAGTCACTGTGTGTTCGATGTGAGGCAGTCTCGATGGAGGTTGAAGACATTGAGCACAAGATGAAAATATTTGACCACAATATAGACGAAGAAAATCAACAGATAAAGAATATCACTTCAGCGCAGGATAAAATAAACGTCGAAATACAGAATTTACAGGTAGTTTACCAATTTCATAAAGGCCGCGATTGTACAGGATCTATTTTGAGCAAGCATTATCTTTGCTCTGTTTTTGACAAACCTACTGTCATGCAGTGATATTTCTGAAGTGAAATCTCTAATACTGAAATGTTAGATGCCAATAATATGTGTTTGGTAATACACAAAAGCAGCATAAGGACTTGCCATATTGTGGTAAATCACCTGAAGACTTAATTCCATAGTTGTGTAGCCAAGGATATTTTACCCAGCTAAAATATTTTGTAGACGAAATTGTCAGACTTGGAGAGACATAAAGAAGAGTACCAGATCAAAATTGAGGATTGGACAAAAAAAAAGGAATCACAAAGGAAAAAACTTAAAATGACCCAAGAGATGTTACGGCAACTGGAAAGGGAGAGAAATAAGGTAAAAAAATTACTGAAAGTCTTTTAGGCTTTTTTTATTTAATCATTTGGATTACATTGCACTGGCAGGATTTTCAAAGTGCGGCGATTGGAAAAAAAAATAAAAATAAAAATTGAACTTGGTCCCTAAAAAGCCAAACTATTCATAAATGTCAAAAACAAATTTGATCAACTTGTGACAAAATTAGTCGATGTGACCAACAGAGCTATATTTTGCCATGCGTAACATGTTTCAGCTGCCATATGATTTTTTTTTTGAAATCCCAATTTCAAAGTGCGGCGGGAAATGTAATCCAAAGAATAAAAAAAAATAAGCCTTATGCCATGAAAAAATAATGTACATGTACTGTAAAATTCTGTAAAAATACTGTAAAATTCTCATAAACGACTTCCAGACTATTCTTTCTTTCTCGAAGGTGAAAAGGCTGCTTGATGTAGAAGATTAAGCATATCTAACGCGAAGATATGCGGCTGCACAAAAAAGTTTCTAAGGGCATGAGCTTTGACTGTTGGCATAAGCAAATCTAGGATTATTTTGGAGTGGAAATTTAAATTTGCCACCCGTCCGATGGGAAATCCCGGATCCGCCGCTGATTTTGTACAGTAAAGCAATAAACTACAATTGCAGTTAAATAATTATACTTTAAAGGCCATAAACTGTGAAGTTTGCCACACAATTACAATGTACATATATATGGTTCATCCAGGAAATGACTATCGGCCTTCGTTTAATAAGGAAAATTTTAAATACTTTAATTTTCCGTTGAACACTTCGCAATTAGAACTTACGATTTTCTTTTGCGTACGCCTAGTTTATACATGTACGTGCTTCAGCCATAAACAATTAACTGTTAAACACGCTATGAGCATTCTGCCTTTAATTTCTTGCAAAAATGTTTTCTCAATAAACCATACCTGTAAGGGAAAAAATATAACTCATGAATGAATGGTGTTATTTTTTGTCTCGGAAATTAAATCCAATTCACCGTAATAAAACATGTTCAAATTCATAATAAAATGTAAAATCTGCCGCTCAACATCAATCCACTTTTCTTTTTACATAGAAAATAGTATGCTGACATCTATCAAATGGTGCTTTAAAATTAAACTGCATGCTGAATGTACTCTTAATCAAAAATTGGCGAAAATTGACCCTTCCCCATCCTCTTTTTATGAAGGTCATTGGGATAAACAATTTTCAATCAATTTATTGGTTATTTCACGAACAATAGTAAACTTTGCCTGCCGAATTGGATAAATTAATGATTTATTTGACAGGGGAATTAAATTCGAAAAAAACCCCAACAAACCAGTATTTAGTACACCTAAGTTTGTATTGGGCGAACTCCCTACTTCCCATGTCAAAGAGCACCATTAGCGATTTTCTGTACACGTTCGCCAATGTTCGATCTTTAGTACATCAATAAAACACATAGAAATACGAAAGGAGGTATGGAAATTTAATCAATTTGTAAAATCTATTTTGGTATCACAGTATGGTTAAAATTGAATCGATGTTTGATCATTCGCCATTGTGGGTGATGATGTATTTACTCGTGTATTGTAATAGCTGCGCGTTAATTACTACTTAAGTTTATTTGTTTACTGTGCGTAAACGACTAGCGCACCTCATATTGGTTTAGTATTGCTACTGCGCACTTGTCTACCAGCCATGATGGCGTTCACATCAAATAAAGACTGGATCAGTTTCAAATTTAAAACATTGCTTTATTATTGATCCGCCGACTACTACATGGTGTCAGAAGACAAGATCTGGACCCAGTGCTCATTTACAGTGTGTTTTTGAAGGAAAGAAGAAATACAAATGGTGGTATATTTAACTTTAACTTTCCATGACCTTGAGCATCCATCTTGCTCTGGCGCGAAATGAATATCAATTTCCAGATCTCAAGAACTGGTGCTGGTAGCAAGTTGCATTTCATATATTATGTAATATACACCATAAGGTGTCTACAGTGTAATTTTTGAGCTTTTTCATCCAGTCAATTTTCCACAAAATTAACTCGAAGTTTTGAAATTTACAAAAATTCAAAATGGCCACCAAACAAAATGGCTGCCCTCAAACTGACATCAATTTTCCAGTTGAGCAACTTTACATGTAAGCCATTAATATTGGTTTACCAGCCGCTATTCATAGAACAATCCATTTTTAACGGCATTTTCATCTATATTATGCAATATTGAGTGATCAAGCCACACTTTACGGATATATGTGTTATGGCCGAGATGGCAGAAACAAAGTTCATTCAGTCTATTCCTATCAACCAGCCACAGATGGACTGGAAATCAAGCAATCTGTGTGAGGCGTTCAAATTCTTTTGTGATCAAGTTGATCTAGTGTTGATCAGAGGCGCTTATATGGATCTAGAAGACAATCAAAAAGTGCCAACTTTACTCAATTGGATGGGTCCTGAAGGACAAAAAATTTACAGTGAGGATCTAGTCTTTGAAGAAGGAGACAAAAGCAAAGACAAAGACGACCTGAAGGACGTTCTCGATGCAAAAACATTTTCAACCCTTACAGGCCATGGTCCACTCCTGGTACACAATGGGGAGCCTTAACAGTAATGCCTGCAAGGATCAGAGTGATTTTATGTCTCAACTTCGAAGCTTATCTCGAGAATGTGCATTTACCGACACAGATGAGATCGTGAAATTCTTATTTCTGACACACAATACTCATAAGCGGGTACAGGATCAACTGTTGAAGGAAATTACAAAGGACACAACCCTTGCTGAAGTCCTAACAATAGCTCACAAAGTCTAAGCTACCATTGCCAGTGAAAAAATGGCACAGCGTTTACACAACGCATCCAGCACTAAGACAGTTGACAGTGTCCAGAAAAACAAACATCACCCCACACCTCATAGCGGGGGTAGGGGCAGAGGTGGCACCCAGCCACAACAAAGCTTAAGCCATCCAGGAGGCCGTTCATGTTATAATTGCAGATGCCAACACCAGCCCAAACAGTGCCCTGCATTTGGAAAAACTTGTTATAGTTGCGGAAAAACTGGACATTTTTCAGAACTTTGTCATTCCAGTGGCACTTCACAGCATAGAAATCAACAAGCACAGCATGGTACTCGAGGCAGAGGCCGAGGTCGTGGATACCGTTCAAGAAAGGATTTTCATGACATTGAGAAAGACGAATTTTGAGTATGATAGTATAAGTGTAATTCATCACATACAGTTTGAGCATCACACACGCAATTCCAAACACTATTCAGACAATGTTATGTTTGATGAGCTTTCCAAATTGAGTTCAAATGGTTCAAATCGCATCTTAACCTATGTAAATGCATGCAGTGATGATGGTGTGAGTCACAAAATCTGGTTCAAAATTGATACAGGTGCAGCTGGCAATTTGTTGCCATTTTCAAGAAACTTCACCCAAATGCGTCAAATCATTCGTTACAAAATAGTCGCAATAAGAATGTTACATTACAGGCTTACAACAAAAGCAAGATCAAGCAACTGGGACATTGTACATTGTCACTCGAAAATCCAAATGCCAATTCTGGTAAATGCCTGTCCGCCAGTTTTTACATAGTCCCAGATCAATTCAAAACAATTTTGGGATTGCAAGACCTGATGGCACTAGACCTAGTATTGTTTAACTGTCCAACAACTGCAAGT
>JBCAUI010525854.1:0-11614 GCA_038406195.1 Haplosyllis anthogorgicola | reverse complement strand
GATGAGGACAGTGAGATACTGTTGAAAAGTACTTACTTCACACAAGTAATACATTATCGGATTGACATGAATTCTTCAATAAATATATACATGTATATTTGTGAATAAGCAAAATTCTGGACAAATTGGAAAATAAACAGTTGATGAATAGGAAATATTTTGGGTAAATAGGAAATATTTTGGACTTTGCGTTGTGATGAATATGACATTTTCCTAGTGAATAGGAAACTTTTTGTACTAGTAACTCTATGGTTTTACAGTTTATAATAAATAAATAAGTTTTTACTTTCTTTACACTTTCTTTAAACTTTTTAAGGGAAACTCACCTGACTGTGTGTCTTCCTCATCAGAAATGATTATTGTTTCACTTATATGACTGATATCATCACTTGTAGATGGTACAGTTCCTTTGTATTTGACAAATATTTCTTCTTTTAAGAATATTAGATCATCATTAGTGTTTTCTGATATTTTTTGGACATTTTCAACTTTTAAAGCAGCTTCAGTTATTTTGGAGCTGTACAGGGAGTTGATTTTCTCTCCAGTTTTTCTCTCAGCAGAGAATGTTTATTTCAATTTTTAAGTACAATTTGGAAAAGGTAAACTTATGAAAAATAAGTTATAATTTTTGTATATTTTATGAGGGCTACATTGTTTTGAAATAGTGTTTTAAAAGAAAGATATGTTAACTATGTGTAAACTATGCCTAAAGGAATGTATGGTATTTGACCACTGTAGTTTTATCTGACCATGTGTTCATGAATGGGAAAAAATCCTGGCAAATACCATGGTTTTTTTAGTTTTACATGATTTGAAGTCATTTATAATAAACACTTTGAATGAAAGTGAAGGCATATTGGTTTGTTTTTAGTTTTCATTTATTTTTCATACATAAAAATTTGGTGACTGTGACTGAGACTGAGGGTATTTACACACTCCTGCAGTTTGCTACCAGCGGCTTTAACGTTATATATCCTTTCTCGTCTTGTATCTTTTTTCTTCTTTGATAAGCAAATGTCATAACCTGGGAAACTAGACAGCCTGCGGGCGGCTGGTCAGCATTGTAAGACCACATCATTCTAATACAGAGGGGAGGAGGTAGCCTACAATGTTTACATGGAAACATGAAGAACCAGGCTTATTACAGAGGTTCGGGATCAATAGGCATTAACGGACCTGTTGCTTCAGGTAAAAAAATCAACTACAAGTCAGCAACAAAATTATGTTTTTCATTGATTTTTCCCCATTGCATGAGATCTTAATACAAAAGAACATTAAAATAATAAAAAACACTTCCTCACCAAGAACAAAGAGTTTTGATAGGTTTCCAAGCAATAACAATATGCCGATGAAAGATGCAGCTTGTATCGGTTTAATATTTTACGAAAAGAACAAAAGAATTTCTTTTACCTTTACGAAGTAAAATACGAAAGAAGAGTGGCGGAAAAAAGAGTTATGTATTTAAACCTTCTGGGTACAGAAAGGAATTGGTTGGTTATTTTGGATTGACCAACAGAGCCTACAGTTACGCATTATTTAAGGCAGTGGGTACATCAAAGTTGACCTCCGCATGCAGGATGTCTAGTTCACGTACGGGGCTTCGTATTCCTTCAGGAGATGCATGAAATTTGGGTTAGCAGTGTAGGACCTGTGAGGACATGACCACATCTACATTTGACTGTGATGATGCCTGATCTATATTGGCTGGCAATGGTTGGTCCCGTCTGGTTAACAATTCAGCATGAGCTGGACGGATAGTCACCGTACATTAGTCAACTGCGGATACCCAGGAAGTTCCATCAACGAGTTGTTGGGGCACACTTTTTACTGCCTTAGATGCAATACAATGTAAGTAATGTTCAAACCGAATGTGTCTGTAACCTGTGCCTTCAGTTCATGCCCCACTTCCCTCAACCCTGCAACCAGACAATTTGCCAAAACGAATTACCGAGCAGGGGCTTCATTAATGTGCATCATCTTACACTACCAAAACTGCCGAAAATGATGGCCTGTAAAAAAATTCTCTTCTCACATCACTATAATTCTACTCACCCTCTTTTCAGCAAGTGCGAAATGCTGAAATTGATTTTGGGTTGAGCGTCAAAAAGTATTAGGCTGCTGCACTCCCCTTGCTTTGCCTGGCGTAATTTCATCAGCCTTTCATATCGCTCTGGACCATATTGGCAGCCCCTTCAAACCAAATGTGCTATATCTTTGCCTAGTACAATCGAAATGCAATATTCTCGGTTTGGTGAAAAACAAATCTTTATTTGCTTGGATGGTGATCATGCGAGGTGCATCGATGATAGTGATATTTCAAGAGAAGGACAGACACGGACCATGCAGGATGCTGTCATTGCTCCTGCGACTCCGTGATGAATTCGACTCTTCCAGAAGCCCTCGCTAATCCATCACTGGAACCAGCTCTGGCGAAGAAACCAGAAGCGTGCACGATCACCTGCCATGAGCCCTGGGACCAGACTGCAGTATGCTTCAATGCACTGTATGACACAAAATACCTCAGTCTTTATTGTTGTCTGTACACCTAAAACTCATATGGACAGAAACACTACATCTGCCAACTGTTGATCTGATATCTATCTGTATTAGCATCATACAACGCTTTACATTACTGTAACCGAAATCATAATCAGCATTCAATAAGATCATTGCAGGCACACTAAGACCTGGTCATTGCTTCACCGCCCACTGGATATCAATTGCAATAAAATGAACTTTTCAACGTTCGTGTAGGGCCCCGGAAATTTTCACTTTACCTAAGCTGTTTACAATTTAAAATGTCACTTTTAACTACATGAACAGAATGAAACTATATCCATGTGTTGAATCAAGAGTCAGCACCTGTAATGTTGTCGTTTTTCATTGGAAAAATAACCGCTGAACCAAAAGACTTCTGTAACACTATATTTATAATATTACCCTGTGGTGAGTTGCATTACAATGCAATGTTTGGCCAGAAATTGGTCTGGTTTTGTAAACCTGTGAGTCCGCAGTTTGTCAACCTTTATGTTGTGAGAACTATTTAGAATTTCCCTTCATAGCAAATGAATTTGTTTTTTTAGAAAATTATTCAGTTCCTTGCCTTACCTTAATCACATAACAATCTGTCTACGCATATTACTGTTTATAGATGGCCAGGGAATGTATGTAAGTTTAAAACTCGAAAACAGCCTACGTCTTTTTCTAAGCGACGTTTCTTTTCCTTGAGCTAATGGTATTGCAAGCAGGTTACTATGAAGATGTAACAATAGTCTTAGACATGTTTCTATGGTAATAAGCAATGTTACAGTTAGTAGGTGTTTGACAGGTATAATTCGAGAATCTTGTCACCATATCAACAAGTAAAAATAACTACTTTCTATATTCAATTCCACCTGTACTTCCAAGTCTGCAACAATGTGGACTAAATAGTGTACATAACTAAATTACGATTTTAATCAACATTATTATATGATACCTAAAGCATAATTGATATGATACCTAAACCATTGGTACAAAAAGCATAATCATGCAGATACTAGTCTAAGATTATAAACAGCTTCTGTTTCAAACATGGTAATTATCCAGCTATCAACTTTTTACAGCCGATTGAAACTCCTTTCCATTAGGTATTATTGGATGAAAATATCCGCAATTGTGTACATATTAAGGTCCACTACTTATCTGTTTCGGATGCGACCCCCGAACAACATTTCTTTTTTATCCATTGTAATGATTGTTACTTACCTACAAATAGAAAATATGTACGTAATGAATTATTAAATTAACAAACATTAAAAACAACATAACAGTACACACAACGTAATTTTATGAATTCTGAAGATTAGTGACATTTTATTTCCAGAAAAGGAGCGAAGCAAGGGTGTTAACGAAAGAGAGCGTTCATGCTTCAGATTCGATCAACGTTTATTTCATGTTTTAAGAGAACGAAAGCAAAAAAGGAGTACATTGCCCTTTTCAAAGAAAAGTATCAACCCCACACCCAGACACGATGAATGAAAAGGGAATACATACATTTCACTCATTACGTGAATGTATTTTTATTTGGCATTGAAACTTTGATTTGACGTGTAGTGACACCGACAGAGACGTAGGCGGCAATCTCTATGCCATTCTTTTTAACTACAGCCACATCGGGAAGTAACACCAACTTGATAGATGTAGACTACCGCGAAGCTACAACAGCTACAGATGTTTCCAGTTCCATGTAATTCACTAGGTGGACATAATTAAAAGGCCATACCGTTTCCAGGCAGTGAACACCAGACCCTACGTTGTTTAACTGTCATGGATGAAACTGTACCAAATAAGCACTACTGCCATTTACACTGGCTTACCAGACAACTTGTTACGAAGAACATTTGCGCCATAACCAAGAGTAACAGGAGGAGTAATACCCAACTCCTCGGCATCTTAAACAACGTTTTATTTCGGTCTGGCCCTGGTAACCTGCTCAAAATAAAATACCATGTGTGATTATGGTTAAACTCAGCTGGTCAAACTCTCTATGACAATGATCAGCTGGTGATTTCTACTCTCTAAGACGAGATATTTGCTTCTAAATTGCCTGCATCACTCGGTCCAAAACACGGGCTTGCAAATTAGCCCAACCGTCTGTGTGTAATCGATTGTATGATTTACATTTTCTCCACCACCATTTACCAAGAGTAACTTTGTCATCTTTCAATAGAAAATATTTACCAGGCTAAAGAAGGACAGACAATACGTGTATGGAAGGCTAGAAACATTATCGTGCGCTGCAGGAAATGCATTTTACAGCAGTGTTACTTTTCTTTTCAGGCATCTTTTCCGTTATGAATGTCTATGATGTCTAATGTTCAAGGTAATGCACAGAAGGTAACGGGACACGGGGACCGTAGCCCAACAGGTATGATGGTATTTAGCTTAGCTGCAGTATACCTGTCACACACTAGCTTGTTATATGATATCTCACGTCCCTCAGGGATCAGATCCTCCTCCCACGGGAACTGCCACCTTCTTGCTACCATAATGCTCAAATAATGTGCCGTTCTTCTGTGACCTCGGCCTATTCTGTACATAAAACATTAGAACGCAAACCACATGCGAAAACTAAGCCACACGAGCAGAGTATATATTTCCATAGTTTCAATTATTGATGCGACAGTATGTACACATGCTAAGACTACAGCAAACGCATCAGTAAAGGGAAATTTCGGATGATGCTTCCATGTCGGTCCATTGGACCCATATTCATATGACCACAATGGCAGAGAAACAAGCATCCTTTAAATATTTTTCTTTCAAGATATTTTGCAGCATATCAATTTTAACTGTAAAAAGAAATGTGACTGCAAGTAAAGCAACGAAATGTTTCATTACCAAACTGATGCGTTTCAGTGGCAAACCAAGTTGTTAACCAAATGTTGGTCCTTTGTCAACACTGTATTTAAAAGGAAGAATTTTTTACAATACATGTAATGAAACATTGAATCATTAACCATGAACAGGAATAACGGACAAAAATCTAGCAAAGTGTCATCAACATCGCGTTTCTGGAAATGACATACAACTTGGATGCAAATTCTGCACAAAATGATTCAAAGATACTAAATTGGGTCCATGAAATTCAGTTCGGATATGAATAATGTCGCTAAAATGGCCCGACAATATACTAACCGAATGAAAGGAACCATAGAATCCCTACAGCACAACTTTGAAGTGACTGCATAAAAGCTGCATAATAAATGTGTACGTTGTCTTAAATCTGTCATAGGTTTTAAGCAATATGGTAACAATTGAAAACGTCTTTTCAGCTTTCTGCATGAAACCTGAGAGACACCCCACTGGGCAATGCAAAAGCCTATTATTCTCCCCTCTCATTTCCTTTTGTCATTTTCTGTGGAAAAAATATTACTCTCCTTTGGCATTAATACTCAGATTTATGGCGTATTTAAGCAGGTAAATCTACCACATCTGCATAACGTAATTGGTAAATATCCTAATCCTAATAATTTCAATCAAGAAGCAGCAACAAGAAAATGTAAACATTGTGGTGATCCTAATATGTGACCTTCTACTTAAAGACATACTACCCATGTGTCATCGGTCTCTGCGATTTACGTTTCATCAAAACTGAATTATTGTATGTCGTCCACAACAGACCAATTATGTAGGTTTTGGTCGGTTTCAACATTACAGGTACCAATCACTTTAGGAAAAGGAGCTTCAATGACTATAATGAGGACGTTTCAGAAATTATCAGGAGGCAGACTCAGGTGTCGTCGCAACACTTATGATCCACGATTTAGAAAAGCTTACCTAACAACTACCATTGTCTCCCATTGTAACTGGCTCTCTGTAGACGCTTTCGAATACTGATAATAACTGGCTCGTCTAATGAGACCATTGCACACTGGTTTTCAACGAAAACCGACATTTAGTGTAATCACAGCACAATATGACAATCTTCGAATACGGATGTGAAATTATTTCTTGACAGCAAAGTTTCTGCAACATTCACATGTCCTAATAAATGTTTATATTATTATTTCTAAATGTCAAAGATTTACATTTATCTCAATTAATCACATTAAATATGACGTAATTTCGTTTATGCAAGTCGTCTGGATATCAAATAACATCTATTATGTGTCATAAATAGACATGAGGACGGTACATCATTGAAGTTCTTCTGCGAGGATACAGAAGCATCAATATGTCTTAAGAAAAATGTACTTATATATCTATCTAGTCCAATCACATCAAAATCAACACAAATTGACACGTAAACTTTTCATGGACAATAAACTAAAGTTGTTTCTAGAGTAAAATAACTCGTAAGTAAGCAGTCAGTACGTATTTGACACTGGTTGCCAGTTACTTGTGCCTTGAATTAAGCATTGGCAATCTTCCTTCTGATGTTGCTCAATGAGAGCCATGCTTCTTCTTTGAACTCCAAAGAAAGATGGCTAATTTCATTCTAAACACTTGTGCCATTACAAATCACAAGCAAGCAACATTCTGTTACGATAGCATTTTACATTCTCTTTGATTTGTACGTACCTCACAGAAATGTGGTACATTAAGAGAAATTTTAAATAACATCCCACTCTGTTGCGAACTAAGTTAACCTGCGATACCTACTGAGTAGCACCCTTTCTGTGCCAACTCATAGCTAAAAGATCACACAAATGATTGTCATGAAAAACGTCAAAGAATTGGGATCTCAGCTTACAAAGAGCATGACAGATTCATTACAAAGCTGTAAGCACCGGTGTCACATAGCATATTGAGTCATGCTTTATTCTGATCTCTCACACACACTCAATATTGCATCTACCAGTGTAGACAAGTCAAGCCCCTGTGATGCAGCTAAATCCTGTCAATTGTATCATTTTCATTGTACTCTATTTATAGTATTGAACCTTTCTACCCAATGCATCTTTGATTGGGATTGTGTGATATGGAAATTCAGTCAATGGTATTCTCTCATCAAGTCTGCCACAAGACTAGCACCTTCACATCGACTTTTCACCGATCCATAAATACATTGGAAGGGACTTATTTACTTGTGTCATAATGTAAGAAACCAGATATCAATGTAAAAGGTTTCCTTTCGTTAATTACCTTGCTTTTAGGTAATGACCAACTTCAAATCTCCTGCCAAATGGATGCAAAATTGTCAGCCAGCCAATTTTCTAAAAGTTAAGTGGTCCCATGAGAACTACATACGATTCCTAAGCCCACTTTTGAGTTTTGACTTTATCATCCTCCAACTATGTTAACAGCCGATTTTTACTTGCGCTGAGTCATATTCCTTAAAATGTAATTTAAATGAGTGACATTTTAATATTTTAATTAATGCAAGTAACTTATGCAAAACAGTGGCAACGATGTGACTTTGTTCTTAAAGCACTGGCCAGGGAAAAATCAAAGAGTCCAGACACTGATTGGACCAAATAAGGTACATTCCTAAACCCCAATTAAGGTATAAATCAAATTAAACGAGCTTCAAATCCCCCCTCCCTCAAGACAATAAATCGTTAGAGTATTGCAAGAGCTTCTGGGCGCAATCTGTGAGTGAGCTCAGCGGAATGTCGGATAAGCTTTGGCCATGCAGAATAAAATTCAGAATATGAAAAATCGGTAAAATGGCTTCCTGAATCGTATGTGCAATTGTTACAACCTCCTGATGTATTTCAACTATACTTCTAAAACATTTAAAGCGCAATGTATATTGTGAAATAGATTAGAAAATATTCATCGTAGCAACCCCGAAGTGATCATTCACTTTAAATTAGAGGTGATACCTTTTATTATAAACTGGCTCTGATTAATTTTAATCCGGAGGAACATCTCTAATTCACAGATCAATAAGTCATTGACAGATAACTAATTTTCCTACTTTTATTGTGGAACGGGTATAATCAATAACTGTCTATTCAATGGAATATCTGATTTGTCATGGTGATAATAGTGTGTTTCTAACTGTCTCTTCTTAATTTCCTGGCCCTGATATTATGTGTCGGAAGCTGCGACAGAAAGCTCGCATGCACTTCTACAATTATACTTGTCATCTATGTAAAACTTCCTACAATCAATATCACTACAATTACCTATAGGTGAATTCGTTGTTCGGATCAAAATATATGGTGTTTTTATGTATATATGTAATGTAATGTAATGTAATGCGAAACATAAGCTAGAATGTTTAAGAAAGTCTCCAAGTCTTTAGGAACCAACTTATAAAAGTATTCATCATGGAAAATGTCACCACCAACACTTGAAACTCGAAACACAATTCAAACAAATCGCACGAATTGATAGTGTTCGTAGATATAGATTTGAAGTAGGAAATTCACGTTTTGCTATGCATTAAAATAATTAATTTAAGCAGATTGCCACGTTCATTATTAAAAGTTATACTTCATAAAAAAAATTCGCAGCGACACGTGTTCATCCAATTTTAAAGGAACGTACAATGGCACGTAAATCAGGATGGAGTAATATAATGAATTAAGTGTAAATAAAAACACAAAAGTGTCATAAAGCTAATTGGACAATTATTTAGCCATTACACACATGTCACATATGAATATTGGATCATAAAAGATGTTGACATTTATTGCTAATCATGTATTCTGACAAGCATTTGAACAATCAGTGAGCGGCAATAGGTTTGGACATGGATGAACGCCCATGGTTACTCGTGGGAGGTGCAGCTGCATATATTACATAACACCGACCATTGTCTCCTACTACAAAAGCTACACTTCCTGTCAAAGAAAAAGTACCAATTGACCGCAACCAATTCTCTCCTACTATATTCTTGGTAAGTTTCAGTGAACTGAAAATAGGATAAAGGTACTTTACAAAATTAAACAAGTTTACGTGAAGCTGGGCGCGAATGAGAAAATTGCAAGGAGAAGCTTTTTCCTTAAAGTATGGCAGGATGAATATAAAACTTCATCAACAATGTAATAAAACCTCATAACCCTCTTATTGCGTTAGCTTTAATAAATCCAAATTGTGAAGACACAGAAGCTAAAGGTTACTCTGACGGCTGTGCATATTCAATAAAGCAATGTATTAAGATATTTGTTAACCTGTAGCATTTGAGCCCATAATGAGTCTACCAGCAATCATCAAAGGGTAAATAACACTTCCACACACAAACCAAACAATTTGGCAAATCTCCACCAGTAAACGCTGCCAAAAATGCAATTACTGCTGCTATAATGCGTGGATATATTAAATAAATTTCCTTAATTTCCTTGTTCAATACACAAACTCCCTGTACCCCCTGGATACCTTTGTATGGGTACATTTGATTGGTGTTTCAAGGTTCATTAATATTCACAACGGAGCGACCACAAATAGGTCCAAGCAGACCAAATTGATTGATTATATCCCTTTGCTCCAAATGACCTGAATTTCAATGTCCTCAAATTTATTGCCCCAATATTGGTAGATAGAGAATCGATAGTGAGACCCCAAGAAAAAGCTAGACCCTGTTGGAAGCCTTTCCCAACACAAGCAAATAATGTGAGATTGAATACCATTCCCCAGCGGATGTCGAGCCTTCGGAGATAAATTCTATCCCGCTGCACTTTTTTCTACTTTTCACCCCCAGATCAGAGACTGAATCGCTACGAGATGTGCAAGTAATACCACATAACCATAAGGTAGAGTTAATTTCCTCCGTATAATGCTGTCATCGCACACTTTCGTCTTCAGATACATTGTAATTTACTCCAGAAGCATATGAAAGGATAAGATATTGCACAAGAGGTAGCAGACAAGCTTACATCAAGGCTTACTTTTTCACACAAAGTTGAAAGCTTTCCGCGACTCATAAGGAAATACCAGGCCAACTGGAAGAAGATATACCTGTCTTAAAGCAAAGGAAATATTAAGTGAATGAAATGCAGCAACATAGCTTTATTAAACATTTACTCCAATACAAACTACATTGATGTAAATTTGATGAATACCTTTAGAGTTTAACAAAGAAGAAAAGCGAATAACAATGGATTGGTATTGATTGGAAATGTACTGTAATATAGGCACCCGATGAAATGCTACACCTTCTGAAACAACAATGCTTCCCAATTTCCCCCAAGTCTTTATTTACAGTCTCACGGAGAGCTTCTACATAATACATTTTCATCCATCACTGAATCCAACACGCTTTTGTAGCTTCGCGCTGATTTATATACCTAGCTGTTGTTGAGTGAACTAACTGGTGACAAGATAATGCATTACCATGCCAAGGGTTTTTTCTGACAACAGAAGGGGGTTGCATACCCATCTGTTTCTATTGATCTGAGAACATTGATCGACTCACATGAAACCCTACAGAGCAGTATGTACACAATGCCTTGTTTGACGAAAGGATCATGCTATTATAATAACAGTTTAAAAAGCTCTACGCACATCCATGCCATTACTACTTAATGTTTGATGTGTGCAACAACATAAACAGACATCTCTCTGATCACACTTGCTTCCATAATAACGGATTACACCTCCCGAGTTACACATTTTGCTCACGAATGTTACAATATAAATGTTACATTACAGTTCATGTGAACTCCGACTGAATATTAGCATGGTATGCAAATATTATCATTGTAGTGCTTGTTCCCGGATGCCTCGTGCCTTAATTCATCACCACACATATTAATTTACTCGCATCATGTAATGTGGTGTACATAGATTTTAACGTATAATCACTAATACATATTTTTACAACGCATGATACCCGGGTTTTAATGGTATATTAACCGTGCAGGAGACAGCCATTGTACATTGAACAGGAACTGGAGGAGTTAATGTTCTATTATATTTAGAAGTCCCTTGTGAATATATAACCCGAAATTAAGCTTAATTTCGGACAATTCATACAAACAAGCACACCAACCCTATAACTTCAGAATTAGTCAATCAAATGAGCTGGTCTCCCACCAAAAGCGTCACGTGACTCACTTCTCAATGCCATCTTTAACTGCTACAACAAATTTTTTTCTCTCATAATGTCAGACTCGGTTCGTCCCGTATTTCGTTCTTAGTCGTCGCACGGCGGACGCTAGTGTTACGGCACTAAGCAAGT
>JBCAUI010525843.1:0-11616 GCA_038406195.1 Haplosyllis anthogorgicola | reverse complement strand
ATCGATGGTTCGCTTTGTGTGGATGCTTTCATAACTTAAAAATAATCATTCCTTGCAAAAATATTCAAGTTTGAATTGAAAAAACACGAAAAATCCGAGTGATCCGGTATAGGCGACCCCAGTCTATTCAGTATACCCTTATTTCACCTTCAGTTTCTAACAAAATGAGCAATAATAAAAACCAAAATTAATTGTTCGGCAAAGTCTTTAATTGATTACAGTTAGTGTTATTCTACAGCGAAATCTTTATTTTATATAACTCAAAAACATGCAGCAAGAGGGCAGATTCTACTGCATTGATGATATTCTGATGTATTGATGCCAGTTGCAAACGTCAAAATATACAGTAGATGTTTATAGTTGCTCGTTATATCCTCAACTAAAATAGCACGTCTGAACTAATATTTATGAAATTGATAAGACATACGAAAATGCCTGCTGGACCCGACGGCACGCAAACAATAAAAGTCACATATGTGTACACATCAAATTTGTAGTCATAATATTTGTTTTATTGTTTATGTTCTCAAGACAGATTACGGGTACTATTGACATTGATACTGCTTGAATTATGAAAAATGTATCATATTGAAATGTGGTTCATCAAGTTCGTAGACGATATTTCCGTGCTTTAATTTTTGCTATCTACCAACGATATTCTGAGGAATTGCAAATTATTACAAGTTTTAGTTTATTTTACATTCTCCCTTTTATTCATCTGATTTTAGTTCGTTTTTCATTTAAAAGGTACTAGATCAAATTGGAAAAGTTCGATTAAATTATTACATGGCACATCTACAATGCACTGCGGCAGAATTTATCAGTAGTGGGGAACCTGTACACTGTACAAGTCTTGGGCGAACATTTTGAGCGAACTGAAAGCAATTGATGAACTATTTTCTGATTAATTTTTACGCTTACTTTGGAGGAAAACACTGTCATCAACGAACTGTTCGCCTTGCACAGTTTGTAGTTCGCCTAAAACAAGTTCTAATGAATAACATATTCATGCTTGAATTTAATTGAATCATCTTTAATTAAGAAGTTGTGTTGAGGAAATGGGGCCAAGGAGAATTCAGGCAATGTCCTCAAGGGAATTGTGAGAGGAAATAACGCTGTTGATGTTAAAAGACGCCGCATGATTAAAACAAACTGGCAACATGTAGGAATGTTTGTAATGTATAATTAGATCTATTTCACAAATTCACCACATGAATATAAATATTGCGTTTTCTACTGTGATCGATTGACACAGTACGAAAAAAGAGTAGAAACGAGAAAGGTGACCTGACGGATCACTGACCCTAATACCGTATTTAGAGAAATGCATTTTCCTCAGTCCGGATGGGGGATGGGGGTCGTTTGGTGTCCTGGTCACCTTTTCACAGAATTGCCTGAAATGCCCAGAAATGCAGTTTTCCCAGTTTGCAATGGCTGCCCAGAACACAAACCTAGATTTCCCCCAATACATAGACCCTCATTGCCATTATGGCATGAGGATCAAAAATAAAAAATTGTAAAGCGCCGTTGATAAGACATCTAGTCTTCTAGGGCGCTACAGCACATTTAGCATTTAACCGTCATCGCGACTCAATAATTTGTTTGTTATTGATAGAAATCAATGATCCATTTTTATATCAACTATTATTGAACTATTTACTATTCATCACGAGCAAAACATGTTTCTGAATATGTATATTTGTAAATTTCACTTACTTTTTTCGCAATTATATTGATAAATGTGTCGTAGTCTAAGTTAAAATGTCCCAACTAAAATAAAATGCTTCTGAATTATATTAAGGTAACAATCTACTTTTTTATGACACTGTCCTATGCGCTCCCTGAAATGAGACGCAGAATATCTGGAAATAGCTGCAATGGATATCCGCATTTGGAAAACAGTTACGGCAAAGAACGGCAATTCACGTCAAACCCTATTGCATTCAAACCGCTTAAGTGGCACGAATTATCCATACATCACTGCACACACCACTTCTTTTGAGTTTGAAAATTGAACGTGGCATCTCTCAAAGTGAAATAATTGAGTGCAGGAAATGGGCACAAAGCTTTCAAAACTGCTTCTCATTGCCGCATTTTCCGTAGTGATTCAATACTAATGTAATGTAAGATGTAATCGCGTGATTTTCTTTTGGTCAAAGAGTCGTGCATTATGGCTCAAAATCACTTTTCCGCAAAGCTTTTACGGCATTACGAATTGCTTATGGTGGCAGTAGCTAATCTATCGGGGGTTTTAGGGGGCCTGGGCCTCTAGCCCCTGTTAAACCATGTTTAGCGGCCATTTTGAGCCCTACCCCTTTGCCTGTTAAACCATGTTCGGCTCTATTTTGCCCCGTCCTGAACCAATTTTTAGATCCACTGCTGCGTGGTGGGATGGCTCATTCCATTCTAAGGTATCTTTTGAAAGCCACGTAAATGTAAGTGTGATGGACAGAATTTTCTACACAGGCTACAATAGTCTGTCTGCGAATCTATGTTGTGGTTATAATTGCGAGAAAGGGAAATAAAGCATTTACTTTGCCACAAGCAATGTAAGAATTATTCATAACGACTAGACATTGTGGTAGTGATGTGATTTCAGATCTCTTGTGTTCACTACTGTTCAGGCACTTTCTCATCGTATCCCACCGGAATTCATTTGCTTATTCCTTGTCTTTGCCAGCTGTTTTATGTATCAAATTTCTTTTATTGCCTCAGGACTAACAGTCCCATAAAAACTTTAGATTTATCCTGATTGGCGTGCTTGAAGTTTGATGTGAATCAGTCAGTTGTTTGGCGGATAAATCGACTATGATGTTGCACCACTTAGTAAGTAATCACAATGTTTGTAGAAATTCATATCATTACTAAAATTGTAACTTTATCATTCAGTATTTCAGACTATTCCCCAACTTCAAGTGCACGCAGTTTTCTTTGGTTGTTTTAAAAAAGTTGAACGGATGCACTGAAACCCAACGATATCCAACGGAAAACATCCACTTCGTAAAAAGACAGAACGGAACGGCTACTGGGCTTCATAACTAACTTCACTTGGAGGTATAACTTCACCAACAGAACTATTGGTTCACAAGTATATCCAACATAGAAATTTTAACATTATGAATAGTCCTTCTTGAATCAATAAGGTTAAGCCAGACTAAACGTTGTTATTACACACTGAATTTTGTGTAAATTTTCAAGTGACAGTAAGGACACTGTGTTGCCACCAGACCACTTAATGTCAATGGTAGGTTGCCCATCAGTTTATTAGAGAGTCAAGTTTACATTCAATAGGTCCGAGGGGAACCATTCCTATGCTGGGAGTGGAATGCTACACTAACAGTTGTACAAATTACCAGCTAAGTAGATGTCCTGTTAGCACCAGCATTGGCTCCTATTAACATCACTACCTCTTACAATTTTACAGTAGAGCTGGCTTTTCTTTACTTAAACGTGAAGGAAAGAAGATTACATTTTCAGCCACAAAGGCTGTCGAAATAATTCAAATGCTGGACCGTCAGGCAAAGTAGCACACAGAATGTGGTTCTATTGTAGTTTTACATAGGTATCGTAGGCGCATCAAAGAAAGCTCTTTCCACTTTTTTTCAATTCGTCTATACTGATTATGTTACAAGGCTGAATATCGGAAAGTTATGTGCAAGGAATTTTATCTGGATTTTCTAACCCTGATACATTACAGATGTACATCCACAACTGCGTTTGTCTTTTCGTCATATTGATGATTTTCTCTTCTGAAATAATTATTATTAGGCTGTTTTTGTATGGCTACTGATTGCCCTCCTGTGGGAATATAGGCTGGTTAAAATTATGCATAGAAATCGTTAGTAGACAACTAAAGCTGTACAGAAAGCAAGCTTGCTGTTTCAATTTGTACAGATTTCAAAGTTTATCTTAACACATTAGTAGGTTTTTGTTTTTATTCCACCATAACCATGCAGCCAGCTGTCTTCTAAACTCTAATTGGACTAAACAAGTCTGGGCTGAGCGGGGAAGATGGTGCAATGTACAGATGTAGACTAACATCATAAAAAGTAATAACCTTTATTACATTGCAATATCAGATCTAGAAATGTCTTTGGTTCGGGGGGGATGTGGCGGTCATACACGTGTCTTCGGCTGGGTAGGGGCGTGGCGGCCATACATGCTTTAACAGTGGCTAAGGGGGTGGTCAAGCATGTTTTAAGAAGGCTATGGAGCCCCAGGCCCCTAAAGGCCCCTCCAGATCCCCCACTGCATAATTTCTGTTCAGAGATGATGTAAAAGTGTCATAATAACGCCAAGAGTTCCGACGCTATTGGTGAGTGTGCATCATTGGTCTAAATGTCTGGCACAGAAGCTTGAACCAATGGGATCGTTCGCAAGTTCTCTTACTTTGAAAAAGGGTTGAAACTAGACGAGGCTATTTGTAAGTTTGCCAATTTAATTTCTTTTCCCCGAAATGAAAATGAAAATGAAAAGTCACTATTTGACCACTTGAGCTAGTCATTTGGTGCTTGGACATTAAAGGTTTATCAAAAAAGGTAAAAAAAAAGGTAGAAGCAAATGGTACTACAGTTACGTTGGGAATATTCCCTTTGACATGAGGAACTCTGGTTTTGGAATCATATTAGCTTAAGTTTCCGCTGTGGTCGATTTTAGAGAGCCATTGAGATTTAGATGTTTTCGTCAGATAGACACTAGGATTCATGAAGAAACAATCTTGCGAGTACAAAGAAAATAAGCCGCTTGCGATTAATTCCAAATTCCTAGTGTGTTGAAATGACACTGGTGCAAAGCCTCGAAAACAAATGACGTTTTTTTCCATTTGGCTTTCTTTTGATATCATGCTCTCCAAAATGAAAACCTCGGGTTTAATCAAGCCCATGCCAATTAAAGGGTAATTGATTTGATACATTATTATGGATCAGGTTTAATTTGTCATTTTTTTATGAGAATCAAATGAATAATAGAAACATTCATCTTACAAAGGGTTTATTTTATCTCAGTGTTCCCTATTTTGAGGAAACGTTTTTGTATATCAAGAAATAATTATCACATAGCTCAAAGGACTCTGATACGCGAGCAGATCTAAAATTATGATGATACATACATGATGGACACAAAACAGCAAACGTCCTGCCAAAACGTTTTGTGATAAATACCTTGACTATAGATACCATAGGCTGAAATATTGGTTCATGGCTCTTCATTTTGGGAACAATAGATGGTTGTACTCGAATGAAAAACACAGCACAGAATTCTATTGTCACAAAATGAAACCTATTTCAGTGTCTGACTTGACTACGTTCGGGTTGATTCTACTTAGTTAATTACCTGCAGAATGTGTTTACCCTAAACGTTTCATTCTTTCGTTCTGGCATTTATAAGAAATGGTAAAGTGGTGTTCACTTATAACTACCAAAGGGATATCACCAGTAAATTTCCAAAAAACGTCGTACTTAGTAAACTTTCTGCCCAGGACTGAGATCTGTAGTTACAACTATTGATTCATACCCAGAGTTATCAAGCCTCAAGAGGGCTGACATTGGAGATCAAATAAATTTGATTAATGTTATTAGTTGGAAATGGAAAATGCAGATATCATGAATATGAGATATTTATATTGGTGCTACATTAAGCTGTAGGAATATTAACGTCTAAGCCTCAGTGAGCATTGAGTGATCTTAGTGCATCCACTTTGTTGGTTCAATAGTCAATTATCCTGGCAAATCAACAGCCTACATTTTTCATTAGAATGACCTATCTGGTAATTAACGCTGTATCCAAGGGTAATTCCAGAAAGCTTAGCAATGTTCAGAAGTGGATTTAGATTGTGCATTACAGTCCATGATGTTAACTGAGATACAGAGGCAAAAAGAAACTGCAAAACTTTGAATTTTTAAGTTTGTTTTGGTTAAACATCCAAAGTTTTTAAAAAAGAAGCTTGAAAAGCTAATAAAAGGAAGAGCATTATTTGCAGTGGAGAAATAAAGGAGATGATAAAAGAGAATATACCTTATCGTCCTCATTGTACAAATTTTTGAAAAGTCATGAGTTTTTCTAATTAATCTTCCCGCCTAAATGTTCAATAGACAGTCTATTGTTCTGATAAGTAACATGTAAAATGTAATCTTGGTGGAAAAAAATTATTTCAATGAGGTCATTTCTCATTTGAATACCGTAATACAACTGCCTTCTTGTTACAGCAAACCAACAACTATATTTTCATATTTCTTGGTAAAACTATTGGAAAGGATGAATCTGGATTTAAATTATTTTTTCTGAAATTCAATATGAAACAATAAAGCTAAACGTGTGTATTAGACAATAAATGACAGAGTGGAAACTCCCTATTACTTTAATTACATGCAAACGATCAATTCCTCCAAATTTCCCTATGACTTAAAAAGCAATTTTCGCAACAATTGCACTCTTTATGTCAAAAACGATCAACTGTATGCCACTGAATTAAGGTCCTTAATATCAGAATATTGTGGTCGAACTGAAAATTTCTTTGTTCCTGTACTTTATGCAACTTCTTACATTTGTGATAACCTTTGTCGCACTGCGCTACAGCTATTGTTACAAATCTTCTTCCTCTTCCTTTACAAAAGAAGGAATCGATGAACATAAATAACAGTTGTGGATATTATGTATACCTTGAAAACCAGAAAACGTTACACTATGTTATGTAGCGATTTATTTTATTGTTTCTTAAATGTATTACATCAGAGAAAGAAATGGTTGATCATGTCTCTTTATATTTGGAACAACGTGTACTTTGGGATGAAAGACATCGTGGAATTCTATGTCGTACAATTTCTGCAGCTGTTTTTCTCAATTTATTAACGAGTAGAAAATAAGGCCAATTCTTAGAAGCAACCAAAAAGAGTAAAACTGGACTGGGTCTATTTAAGTTTGTTTTGGAGAAAGTTGAAAGTAGAAATTCACGATCAATGAAGACTAGGTTCTACAATGAAACGTTGCCTTTGTGTGTCCCACAAGAAAGAGAATCCACTGAGAGTGATTCTTTCGGCCCTAGCTCTTACATTCATTGCATTGCCATTGGTTAAATTGAAAGAGTAGACATTCACAAAGTGGTCACCTTAACAGCAAAGTAACTTAGTTCTCCTTTTCAACAAGATGACTCTTAAAGCCTTCCTAGAAATTACATTTACTGGAAAGTATTGACATTAACTGTGATGAAAACAAATAGAGTTAGATGCTGAAAGTTTAAGTAAAGATGCGTTGTACAGTCTGAGCCCAAATAATTTCCGTGTACATTTATTTACCACCCCCTCCTCCGAATAAAGCTGGCGTTATTTCTATCATGGTCGGATAAAGTTTATCCGCTAATGTCGCTGCACCCAAACTTTCAAACCGAAAATAGGCATCATCAGACTGAATTTGCGAAGTAGTTACAAACAATCCTTGCCAAAGAGTTAGATTTTGCATAGTTTTATATGGGCCAGTGTAGTATCTCTCAAACAGAAAAGTTGCTGGGCTTTCTTTACACTTCTGTGACATGAAGAGTACAATTTGAATGATTTATTAACTGAGGTTTCCAATGAGCCTGGTCGTATTTGGTCCTTTGGGGTGAAAGTCGGGTAATCAGATATATTCCAAATGCTCTGGCACAAATTGGAGATCTTCATGCGAATCATTTTGTGAAACGTGTATAAATGAGCATTGACCTTTTTATTTTTATAAAATGAAAATGCTATTTATTTACTTCTAAAAAATCTCTCATATATCATATTTCGTGGAAAATTGATGTGTTAATGCTTGTACTGTTAAATATTGACTCTTTATTTTTTCTCACCTTTTCTTTTTTCAGGTAAGTCAAACAAGAATTCCTGTCTTGACCTGGTTGTAACGGTAGGTTTTATTATGGGTTTAAATGTGAGTTGGCGCATACTGAAATAAGATGTGCATGTGTCTGTCTGTTTGTCTGTCTGTTTTTGTCTGTCAGTCTATTTCTATTACAGCATTGTGCAGTAGGGGAGTTTAAGCATTTTACAACAGCAGTTTATGTAGGTCTAGATCTGTTGAATTTCACAAATGTTTTTAAATTTCAGCAATTCCAAAAAAAATCTTCAGTAAAACCATAAAACTCTGCAACAATGTTTCAGATCGTTACATTGGAAGGACGATAATGTACTCATGCATATTAATAAAGCAGAAGAAACAAAAAAACCGAGGGCGATATCAAGTTTAAAGGCATCAATCTTTTATGACACATTGACTTTACACAAAAAAGCAACCACTCGATGCTAATGGAAATTATGGCTGATAACTAAATTGAGAAAGTCTGATAAAAAGAATATGTAAATATTTGTGATATCAACAAATAGGAGGCATTGATGATTAATAAGGGTATTTTGTTCTTCACAAGTTGTTTGCCGTGATCATATACGCTGGAAAATTAGCTACGGTGACAGATAGTGGGTGATGTATTATTCATTGTGTTGATTTATGGTAAAATGGGGGCAATGATTTGCTGCTCACTGAAGTCATTTGGCATATGTTTCTATATTCCTTTCAAAAGGTGGACTGGTCAGTGGTTATATTCACGTAAACCCCCGTGTTTCTCGGTAGATGAGAACAAACCACTCTTTTGAAACCTGTTCAAATCCATCCACATAACATACAATTACCAATCAGCAGAAAATATCAATTTGGTAACTGTTACATTAAAGGGATCCTAATTCAATGAAGAACTGTTCCTGACCATATTATCTTGTGACCACGTTGGTTTGAAAACAATTGATGAGTAAACACCGTTTTAAATTGCACCTTACAGATCTAACACTGAGATGGACATGATTTTGAAAAAAATCTTGAATTGTACATTCTGTCTTTGACATTTATTAAACAAACCAATTAGTAACAAATCAGTATTTAATCATGAAGAGACATCTGAAACTATTGTCAAGTATCGTATATTTACATAAGCCAAGTAACTCCAATGAACAGCGTTTACAGTGTAATTGAAACCAAGTTATCCATTGTTGTATCCATAGTTACATCACAACACAAGAAATTAAGGATTGATGGAAGTTGAATGATTCCTCCGTAAAGATAGTGAACCACACTAGAGAAGCAAAGAAACTTTTTTCTTTCTTTTCAACACAAATGCAAAATTCAAAGAGTTCTGTTTTGAAATAATTGCTGCCTACAAATAGAAGTCTGTATCCGATGGGACTTCAATTTTAATTAAACAGCAGTCCACGGTTGTTTTTATTCCAGTTGGCAGATCTCTGTCGGAAAAAAGCTAAAAACAACTGCTTCGCTAGTGATGTTTTGGCAACTACGTTCAATGATTCTGTGTGGTATATTACATATTTGCACTGGTGTTTTTAACGTTGACCAGTTCTGTTTAGCATCCACAGATGCAAGACATTGAGATAATTCTAAGGTCAAAGGGAAAATGTGGGTTTTTTATTTATTGAGTCGAATGCCCGACAGAGAGTTTTTCGGCTCTCTGTATCGGCGAGAAGGCTCAGTTGTTTTCTGCTCCTGTTCTTTATCAGACAATACGAAACAATATCCAAGACGTATTATTTTTCAACAGGTTTAGATCTAGTTTATTCAAACATGGCGATGAATATTTCTGTTATAAATTCTTGATCTATGCAGGTCACATCTATACTGAGAATATTATCATTCTTTACTGTGCTGATAAAGATATAATCTTCGTTGGGACAGCATTCATCCTGAATACTAATGAATTTTTCTTTATCTGAAATGGAGAGAAACGGACAATATGCAAAAAGGCTTAACCCCCTTAACTGGTGTCTACCCTGTAGAACATAATATCTTCGAGTAACTTAATTATTGGATTCGAAACTCAATTAAGCGACAGCCCTCTTGGCAATATGTTTGCTGCGTAAATTTATCACTGACCCGCATTGGTGGGAGAATATCCGTATGATCTAATAATCTCTGTCCACAGCGAAGGCAATGAGGTAAATGAGCAATGAATAACTATTGTTCATATCATAACTTGCCTGCCCTCACAGAAATCCACATACCAATATGAAAATTGAAGAATAAACGGAACCTAAAGAATAAAGATGAAAACTGAAAAACAAATGGAACCCTAAAGAATAAAGATGGACAACTCAGGATTTGTATTTCTTTTCGCAAATAATAGATTTAGAATTCTACACGGAACAAAACTCCAGTTCTGTTGTTTCCAAAATGAAGAGTGGACAGCGCAAGTGTTTTTTTCCAAAATAATGGTATGAAAGGGCCTAGAATCCCACATGAAGTACTGTGAGGGGGAGTGTTCTTTGGAAACACTACTAACCAATCACTGGTGCTCTAGACTGTGAAGCTGTAAAGGTACAGCTTCACTCCAAGTATATCTACTACTCAAAGATTGAGTAACAGGAGAGTACTGAATATGAAGTTGTTGTGAACACAGACAAATATAGCTGTTGAGCTATTAAGTCATTTTGCTGTGACAGAGTCACTTTGTTGTGACAACCTGAGTCTCCTAGAGTCTCAAAGTCATCAGAAGTAGGAAGAGCTGCTGCCCCATGTGAGAGTGTGCCACCCGAACCTGCTGATTGCCTTCACTGAACCAGTAAGAGCAGCTGCCTGCCCCATGAGAGAGTGTGCTATGGGATCAGTGATCTTCTCATTGTCATACAGCTCCAGGAGAGTGCACTGATGCTGAGGTCTGGATAAGCTGCTGCCCCACATGAGAGCATGCTGTCAGGATGTATTGCCCCATGTGAGGGTGCCATCAACACTTGATGACATTCCAGCATTGCAAGTTGTCAACACAGCTTGCCACGCTCCTGCACAAGGCAGACCAAAAAGAGTCTGCAGTGTGCCTCTCTACTGCACAAGGTAGACCAACAGAGTCTACAGTGTGCCACTCATCAGCACAAGGCAGACCAAAAGAGTGCAGTGTGTCACAGCAACCAGCATTGCGTACTGTCATAAGTCAGCGACACCTCAGCACAAGGCAGTTCCGTAGAACTGCAGTGTGCACCCAACTACTGCAGAAGTCAGGATACCTGAAGTGTGTCCCAGTGGGACTGGCCTTGGCCCACACCTCTGCATACCAGCCCATGGTTAGTGTTAGGGACAAGGGTCTGATTATAAAGGGACACGAGTGGTGTCACGTCGGCTGTCAGGAGTGATCATTGTAACATCTTTCTTAATAAAAGGATTGTTGACATTGAATAGTGTTTTCATGGTTAATAGAACCTTAGCCGGGAACCTCTAACCGAGGGGACGTTCCTGAGATCACACACAATGAGAAGTAACCACACACACACAGTAGAAGAGCCCCAGTATCTCGAGTAAGATACAGGTACTAGCCGGCACTAGAAGTGCTCATATTTTCTGGTGCTGTGACCAGGATCCTAGTGGTCACATGAAAACACCAAGAACAGTTGAAAACTCTGAAGATTTGAACATTTTTTGCATAAAAGAATTAAAGATGTGAAGCCTTTAAGAACTGGAATGCAGAAAATCCTAGGACTTGGCAAGATGGTGAGTAATGCAGCTTATAGAAACTAAGTTTATGGGCAAAACAAATTTTGGGTAACTCAGCAAGTTCCAGGGTATCTGTAAACATCTTGATTAAGAATAATGGTTTTG
>JBCAUI010525832.1:0-11616 GCA_038406195.1 Haplosyllis anthogorgicola | reverse complement strand
AGGCAAAAGGCAAAAGATTGAAAAAATATACTGCTAAAATGCATTTAAAATAGTCTAGACTAACAAAAATGTGATCTGTAGTGGTTTGTACATGTGTGTGTGCTTTTAGAAACTACAAAACTATATAAAATTTACAAATAAATACTCCTCAGCTAAAATTACAGGGATAATAGTTGCTAAAACTACAGTAAATAAAAAATAATGAATAAATAATGCATAAATATCAAAAATAAATTAGGTTAATTAGTCAAACATGTGAAATTACATGACATAAATTAAGATACATACACACAATAAATATTTATAACTGTTTTAATGGCTGAAAAATCAATTTCTGGGGTAAAACACATATTTCTCCTACTTTATACAGGTTTTGAAATGGTCCCTAGCATAAATAATCTGTCTGAGATGGTCCCCAAACAGAATTTTTGTGATTCAAGTGTTTTTATCTGGTTTTGAAATGATCCCTTGCAGGCAAACAATAATTGAGATGGTCCCTGAGTATTTTGACAGCTGTTTGTTTACATTCTGATCGACTAAGTGTCATGTTTTGGTATTATAATTAGTTTAGAATTTTCAACCAATCAGCATTGAGGGAAAATTCAGCCTGGCATTAGTGGTTTCTTCTTCAGAGATGAAGTTTGTTTTCTTGCTTTATTTAATGAAAAATAGCTAAATTTGACCAAAATTCTTCAAATTGTCTCAGTATAAATAGATTCAATAAGTAGTTCAATCATTTAGGCATGTTTGTACCAAGTTTTGGCTAAATTGGACAGAGATTTCTGTGATTTTCCAGACTTTATGCAAAATTTTGAAAAACTATGAAGCATGAAAACAAGCTTTTAACCATATTTTCTGTGTATTTTAGTCCAGAGAAAAATGTCTCTCAGCAACAGCCACAGCAGCAGCAACCACAGCAACAGCAGCCACAGCCACAGAAACAGCTGGCTGGAGCTGCTGGACCCAACCAGGCCCAGCTCACTCACTTTTTTAAAGTTACTAAGAAGTAAGTAAAACAGGTGAATTTGTCCTTATTTGGTATTGTTGGTAGCGCTGAGTGTGTATCCAGGTGTGGTGGCAGTGGTGATAGTGTCCTTTTATTGTGGAATTGCAGAGGAGCACCCAGGGGTGAAAAGGATGGGCAAAACCCATCATGAATTGGCTAGGGAAGCCTATGCCCGCAGCCTGCAAAGAAGGGAGGACAGCCACCCACCAACAGACAGCTGGGAGGAGGAGGAGGATCATCCCCAACCTCCCCATCAATAAGGTATACAGCTGTTGTGTTGACTTGTTGGTTTGTTAGGGTATTGAGGCCTGGTAAGCCCTCCAAAAATAGTTCTAAGATTGTTTGTTTTGGTGCTGAGCTGGTAGGTCTTCAGGTGTAGCTGTGAAGTTGTGATCTAGTTGTCAAGATGTTTGTTGGTTCAGGTAACACAATAATCCATAACACTTTTTGTTCCTTTAGAGTTGAAGGGAGAAACTGGATGGGTGGGGCATGGTATTTAGATCCAGAATCAAGTTTCGTTGAGGCTGATGTGCCTTCCTCCACATGGTAGCCTTGGCAAGCTGTCAGTGTGTTGAAACTGATCGTAACTGAACAGGCACATAACCTGTTTGATAAGTTTTCTTTTTCAGAGGTCCAGTCCAAAAAACCATAATTTAGATACCTTGTAGCATGTTCAAATTGTCTCTGTATGTATTGCATCTGGGCTTGCAACAGATTGAGCCCAGTACCGCCTCGCTTGTTTACACCAGCTTCAGCAGAATGTTGCGCACGCATGCCACCAGTTGCAGGCAGACAGGAAGCTGTAGCCTATTAGCCAATCACACGCAAGCATTCCCCAAGCTGTTACAAACAATTTCAAATTCAAATTCAGTTTAGATTGAGACTTCTAACGTGCAACATGTATTGTGAAATACTTGCAAGAAATAAAGTACAATCTTTTCTTGGTTTAAAGCAAACCTGTTGCTTTTGTTATTACTCCTATTAATCTGGAACAAGCTTATAACAAGCTAAACAGCGTACACTGCAAGATAATACACTGTACACTTTTTTGGAGATCTACTTTAGCGGATCTGCATACCTGGAGGGCTCCTACGTCCGCGTTCACGGTCGGCAAGTTATCTTCTCAGCTGTTCCGTTAATTTTTGTTTTCGTAAAAATGGTATCTATGAATCAGTTTAGGACTTACAGTAGGAGCAACAGTTTTTTCTTTTATTTTTCGTCTGTATTGTTTGTATTAAGGTAAATTAAAAGACAGTCCTGGTCAATGAAGTGGAAGGAATCATTTTGCTTTGCTTGTGGGTATTCCTTGTGATGTCACAGCTGGGTATACCCCTGAAATTCGTGTACATGCATATCCCCAACAGAATGAATATGTGTTATTTTATCCAGGAATATCTGTATATTTTGTGACATACCATAGCCCTTTGTTCATTATGGTTCTTACTAACATTATACATCTCAGAAGTGGTTATTTATCAAATTTACAATAATTGAAGAAATACAAAAACACATCAAAATGGAGATTAAGATATACACAAAAAATAACACTTCATGGAGATGAATTTGACAAAGGGGAACTGAAAGGGATAGTAGAGTTTTTATTTTTGATACTCAGTTTTCCTTTCTTTGTGAAAGGATTTGTCACTAGTTAATGACATGTAAATTAGTACCATGAAATGCTGCAGTTTCGAGTCAAATATGGGAAAAAGCTATCAAGGTTTACTTATCTAGAAATGACTTTTACTAATTGACAATGCTTTTCAATGGGCTTGAGGTACTGATTACCTCATTAAATCAGTTGGTACTCAAAATCTAGGAAGTGTTGAAACAATTCAGCTCAAATATGGCCTTTTAGTAATATTTTCTTTCATATAGACTGCTTTCCGAAGTGTTACTGCATGCATTTCAAGTCACCTTAATGACCAACGGTTAGCAACAGTAGAATTTGAGACACTTGAGACAATGCTATGCATGATAAATCATTTCCAATATTCTCAATTATTCAGTTCATCAAATTCCGTTTTACTTTCTATGGATTTGACAGGAGTTTGACAAATTTATCAAACAATATAATTGAGTAAGGTGACTCATTCTCAGCTTGCATGGACCGTTGTATTGGAATTTACTCAATTTGGGTTAGTGCCCACCTCCCAGGCGATACAAACCCTCGTCTAAAATTGCCTAAAGAGAAAATGAATGGGCAGAACCATCTCTTATGCGATTGAATCTTGTAAATGCACTTGTGCAAGAATTTCGATACTACTAATAAAAAATTATTTTGAGTAGAACACTGGTTCAGTACCTCAAAGGCTACATTAAACATTTTGCATGTAAACTGCGAATTACAAAAAATGGGTACCTTAGTTAAGACAGCGTATTTAATCTTGTGGGTTGGCCAGAAGTTAACAAACTTAAGAAATATTGTTTATACCAGGGAATGTTACGAGTAATCAGGCATCTCTTGTTCCACAGTTTGTGATCAATTTTCCACTTGTTGTGATTTCTCGTGTGAGTTCTCCTGGAGCACAACTCTTTGCAATTTTCCGCTTCTTTCCTCATTTAGTCAAAGAAACCTGTACGCAACTGCGGCACGTTAATCTGTCATAATTTCGTAAGATTATTATCAATGTAAGTTTTCGTATAACGACCTCAGAATTGTAGTAAGTACCTATTCTGTAAAATGTAAGTGCAAGGATTATGTTCTGGCATCTAGTCAGATGAGAATAAATGTGAATTGTATTCATGAATCAGTTATGGAATTATTGTTATGTCTTTTAAGCATGACAGTTTGATGCTCCATCAATCAAATAAATGAAGAATTAGGCAAAAAATGGCGAGTGATAAGAACCTAGGCGGTATTATAAAGATGCTATTGATTTCCCACTACGTTTCAGAGTTTAATGAAAATTTGGAAAGAGTTCATGCAGTATATTTCCGCAGCCCAAATTCATAAAATACACTGTTATTGATTTGAAATAGTTTTAGTAGGACCGGTTGTTTTTATATAACGTCTAGGAATTTTTTCGCCCCGAGATAGAAGCCTTACACAAGATGTTTTATCTGAAATTAAAATTGAATGGCAAGTTTGTTCGTACGATGTAACAGAACAATTAGCTGAGACAATTGAATGCTTTGAGAAATCCCAGGTGGCACTTGTTTAATTATTCTCTACACACACTGGAAGGGAACATTTTGCCTATCATGACAAGGTTGGAGATTTATCAAATCAGTAATGGCTTTTGTTGATTAGAAAATTGTCTTCGTGCAACGATGTTGGCAGACAGTTGGATAACAGTGTGGCGTACTTTATGTAAATCAGAAGTCTTTCTGGAAATGTAGTCGTAAACTTGAAAGGCAACTTACCCAATTCCAACTTTAAATTTACAAAGCATGAAAATGTATGTAAAATATACATACATATTTTGGCAGAACGCCTCAGCCAAACATTTATAGATTTTTGACCTATTTTTGTAAATTTTAATTGATTTGATTTACAGTATGCACAATATTTAGTGTTACAGGAATGCAATTCATACACATATGCATGCATATTTAATCTAAATCTCCAAATCTACATGCAACCTGTTACTGATTTGTAGGGTAATTTTCAAGTATGGTCAAGGGAGCAGTAAATGGAGCCCTCAGGTATGTTTTGCAATCAAACTCTCATCTCAACATTTGTAAAAATCCAGCACATCAAATGGAGTTTGATTCTGTGCAGGAGTGACAGGGGGTTGGGATTCTCGGCAAACTATATAATTGACTTAGACGATGACTCAGTCTCTTCGTGCGCACTATTTAGTGTAAATCTGTAGCTTAATGTCGCCTACGAGATAATACAGACCCCGATCTTTCCTTGCCAGATCTAGTGATCAATGGTAAAGACGTCTCTTTATGGCCATTAGCTGACTGATTCTGATTTAAAATTAAGTCTGCAATCAGATTGTGCACGCATGTTTATCATTATTTGTCTCAAATCCTGTGTGGTTCGAAAACGTTTCCTTAAACTTTAATGCTACGGTAATGATGACTAATGTCTTGAGTATTAACTCCAGAAATGGTCAAGACGCAATTTTGTAGTACTACGATGACCATAACACTCAAGTCCATATTCAGAAACGTCTATGAACTTAGTTACTAATTAGCTACTAGAAAGTTAAATGCTTGAACAAAATGAAAAACGAAACAATACGGTACAGTTTAAACACTGGTGTTTTTTTGTGTGTACGATACTGGTCATCTGGGCTACGATACTGGGCTTTGAAAACAACTAAAGGTACAAAAATAAATGATTTTGTCACCACAGGCATAACATTTCAAAGTGTACATAGTGTCTTCAGTATCACCTACATTTATATTGTTTTATTGTTTTGTGTGTTTTCTGATTGTGGAAAATATTAAGTCTCAGACGTTCCCGTGAATTGGTTCACTCTCCTGAAGGTTATCCTGCGCATTACACGTAGGATGTCTTTTGAAACTTGCAGAATCTCGCAATCAAGAAAAGCCTATGTAATTGGTGTTTAACATAGTATACAAAATGATTTCATACAAAGATATAACAAAAAGGTGAGAGTAATCAACCATTTCTTGTTCCACAGCTTGTGATCAATTTTCCTCTCACTATATTTTTTCTTGGATTTCCCGTTTAACCTCTTTCGAAGTGCAAGTCGATACAGTTTTATGCTTCCATTGTCACTAGTAAGGAGTCAAACAAGGCTTAAATAGGGATATAAGTAGAGTGACAACCAAGGTATCCAAAGTAAAAGGATTTGTGTCTTACCACAGATGGGGGACTTGTTGAAAGTACATTCTATTGTGTCCGCGTAGTCGTTTCATTTTGCAACTTTTAAACAATCCTTTGGGTCAACTAATGTGTCAAAGTACATGTCAACAGAGATGCATCGAGTTTTTTAAAATTATTTTATTTTATTTTTTAATTTTATTATTTCTTTGAGAAAAGTCTTCTTGACACAGGAGTAAAATATGATCAAATAAGGGTCTTGCGCATCTTAAAATCTTTTGTTTCCTTATTCCAATTAAAAAACAAACCGATCTTATTCGCACTTGTCCTGATTTGCAACTCATAAAGTATTCCTTATCTTTGAAGGATTAAATGTAGGATTTGATTATGACATCACTTTGCGAGCAAAAAAGTGTGATTTTTACTCATGAATCAGATGTACAATTATTGTTATGCTTTTTTTTCGGTGACAGTTTGATGTTCCATCAATCATCCGAATCAAGTATAAACCGTGCAGCGAAAGTTGATAGTCAAATTGCTCATGCAACGTTTGGACGATTACAATTGATTCAAGCTTCTTTGTACCTGGAGGCAATTTCAATAAACGTTAACCTGAAAAACTCGAATACGTGAAATTTAGGTGTCAGGGTGGTACAAATCATTGTTCAAACATGAACTCAGTTTATCGATTTCAGTCCCTGGCTAAAAGAAAAGCGTGCACATGATGTAAGTTTTCAGACAACATCTGGTGATTTTCTATTGTTTCAGGTGAATTGTAATTTGCTCATTCGGTAGCTTTAACATTCAATCTGTTCTGTTGGAACAATATGGTTTCGTGTCACGAATTGTGCAAGAAAAACTAAACATGCAAATATTTCCTCGTAAATTTTCTAACATTGATTGTTTTTATATTTTCCCGCAATGCATGGAATTGCGCACATATATATGTATTACGTTTGCATTAATTTATCGCATTGTGTAATATCATTTACACTTTGTATCTGCTTTATGAATCATTGCATTTCGTCAATGGTGAAAATCTACAGTGAAAAGAATTATAGGGCTCCAATCGTTTTTATGTTGTTTGTAATTTGTTTCCATTGTGCAGCACATGTTTATTTGAATAGAGCTGTATTGAAGCAGGATATTACTCACATTTCACATTTATTGCTTTTAACTAATGGAAAATTTATTAAGCTTACTGCACGGTGTTTTCAAAGAACCGACGATAGGCTTTTTGATAATATTGGAGGGAAAGCTCTTATTCTGATAGACTTCGGAAAATTAGAGACCAATTAAAAGATGAATTGCCTTAAGGAACACTTAAGAAATAAAGAGGGAATACATTATGTGAATATTTGCGCTTATTGCTACATGCCAAGATTAATCGCTTCTTATTGATAATGAAATATGGAATTGAAAGCAAATCGTTTTGAGAGGACGGTGTGATATCTGCATGTGTACATGTAACAATATTATGTCTATTCACAGATGAATAGCCAAGTAGATTGGTTTTGTTTTGTGTTTGTCTCGGGAAATTATTTAAGAACAGAAGAAGAGAATTCAGTATGAATGGAAACTACATAACAATTATTGCTTCATAAAAAATTACCATGATCACATTACTTATGAAACAAATATGTGCAATTATATATAATGCAATTTTGATAATATAGAAGATAGGCCTACACATATATTTCGAAATGAAAGCCACATGATTTATGTGTAATATTGCAAAGCAATGTACTGGGGTTAATTTCAGATTTGTTATTTTAGAAACTAAGTTGGTGGCGAGATATTATGTGCAACACACAAACGCACTCTGATTTTAACTTATTGTAGTGACCAGACTTTGATATAGCATTCAACATCGTTTTCATCCTTTCTGGGCAGTTCTTTAATGTCATTTATTTTAAACGCCTGGATAGTAGTAACTGGACCACTTTCTTGCTAAATTTCAAACAAATGTTATGAAGACATTAACGTTTCCTCCAGTGTAATTCTCGGTGATGTTTTACAGTACAGTTAGGTAGACCATCCATAAAATAGAACCGTCATTAATGAAATAAATACCCGTAATTTGAAAATACCAAATGCGAATTTATTGTGTCACATGTCAAATCTTGAAGCTATTTGTCAGACGTAATTATACCAGTTTTGTGCAGGTGTAGCATTTTGACAGGACATGTCAACTTTATTGCGGTTTTAATGGCAACGATTTTTCAGATTCCACGACAAACGTCATTAAAAGTAAAAACAAAGTATAAATATTGTTGTTTCACTCAACAAAAAAAATCATCGTTATTTTTAGTTTTCTCTGGTTTGCAAGGAAGCTCACTTAAGGAATATGATAGTTTACTCAACTCTTTGCTTTGTAATGGATATGTGTTTTGATTGCGCACACCACTGCCCTGCATATTTGATCACAATTGTAGCTAATTTTTACCTGCACAGGTGTGAGTGTTCGAAAATGTTTTGTGATCCATACTACAATATGCCCCACCAGGTAACTCGCTCCATATTTGAAATGCCTAATTTCCATGATACAACAATCAGGCGTGTCAAAAATCAGATAAAGGGACAAAAGTGTACAGACAGGTACCACACGTTGGGTCCTCATGGCTGATAACGCTGATGATAGAATTATTATTTTTGATAGATGGCTCTTTGTAGTAATAATTAAGGTGTTATCTCTTCCGGAGGTTGAATGCTTATTTTATAATTACACCTTTTTGAAAGGTCACACCAGTACGTTTTCTTTTTTAAGTTCTTTTAGGTGTAAAATATTTAATAAATTTTTCAAGCGCAGCGCACCGAGAGATACGTGCGATAGATTGTTTCCATTCTGTGTTGTATGGAACTTATCAAACGTGCAAAATCTGTTGTTTTATCTATTTAATCTTTTCCATATGGGTAAAAAAAAGTTATACTTCAACTCAATTCACTGGCCAGCAACTATCAAACGCATTCTTTTGGTAGCAAAATTTAGAGTTCAATATTTGATGTATGCTTCGAAACCGCTCAGTCTCTGGTAAAGATGTAAACATGCTTTATACAAGTGTAGCTCATGTGATTTTCAAACTCTTGAGGAGTGAAAACAGAACCACACATTTCGACACGAAGTTCAATGATATTTTGGAAGTCATTAGTGATTGTCAGTAGAAACGTATGATAAAAATCCAATTGATCCAACAGCAATGCAATCAGAGGGTTCAAGAATTACTTTCTGAAGAAATGTTTCAAAAGCACTGTTTATTCTTGTCATTTTGAATCTGTAGTTTTGATATGGATTTTCAAGAGCTCCTTTGTCAATCCTTAGTTTCTAATAAATGCTGTATTCATAGCCATTCTTGCTTTTTTTAAATGTTAAATTTGATTAAGATTACTTGTTGCCTAGTTATTAGTGTAACTGACGTCCAAATAAGCTCAGGTCCCTCCGGACGCTTTTTAATTATATCGACTACGCAGGAATATAAAATCAAAGACAATACTCCAGGGTCTTTGATAAAATGATACATTACTGGCAGATGGTCAGTTATAACAGAAACATAGGCTTCGAGGCTGATTTTTATCTTTAAATAATAAATCAATTTTAAAGAGTCTTAAAACAAATGTATCGAAATTGACCGATACTGTCTGCCCAAAATTGGAAGATCATTTTCCTTAATTCAAAAGGTAACTTCTCTTAGATGATAATTACCCGTAGTGAGGTCTTAAATGTGGATGGAAAACTATAATTATCTATGATTTATTATTTTTTCCAAAAAAGCGACTTTGTCGTAAAACTGTCTCCTGTTTTTCAGCTAAAGGTCAACGCGCCAAAAGCTAAAGAGTTCAGAAGAATAAGTCGAGAAGATAAATGGCCAAGGTAACTATTGACAACGAGGGTCCCCGAGTTAATGAGAATGATATGATAATTCTCAAATTGTTGGGGATGTAAAACAAATTCCATGAATATGTCAAGCTTTGATATAGAACCTTGTTTGTCACTCACTCGTGTGGTACTTTGTCATATACTCGCAACTTTGATGGCCTTTTTGCCAGACGGTGGCTGGTCCCTAACCAAAATTCCCCCGTCTGATGCCACATCCTATTTGTAATGATGGACTTTATGTTCACTGAAGTCTATGCATATCATTTATGGTCTCATTGCTTGACATTTTACAATGTAACCATAGCTTTTTTATTATTATTTCAAAGACCAATTGGTATAGTAATCTGCTTTTTTGTGGATAAATGCCACGTGTCTTTACTCAGAATTAACCAATCACTAGTTTTCCACTAATTTCGGATAATGCCCAATGTCAAAATGCCCATTTGTTAAAAAGTGCAAATGAAAATTGACGTAAATCCACGGATCTGAAGCTTTGTGCCGCATCATTTACAGACATTACACACCAAGATTCAACCACATCCATGAGGTAATTCGTGAACACTTCCTTGCTGTACATAACTTACAGGTTATGCACTATAAAAACAATTTCTTGTTTTTTATACCATAAATCCCAACAATCTGAGATCCTGGGAGTTGCACAAGTCGACCACTAGCTGTGATGATCACAATCTTCTGTCATGTTCGTCCTTGTAAACATTCTTTCAGGGTGGGCCTCCGTATGGACTTGATAAGTCGATGTGTACAAAGGCAATTTTATAATTAGGGATACGTTTAGAGAAGAATACCGTTCATATGTGAAACTGTGTTTGCTGCATCGATCATGTATGTACCACATAGATGGTTCAGACGCATAAAAATTGGTCACTAATAGAGATGTCAACTCAAAGGGGTTTTCAGCTCAAGCTAGCTCGATGTTTTTAGCTCGAGTTTCGAGCCAACTCAAGCTCTTTATTGTGATTATATATATGAATGCATAAATTAACTACATTTCATACTGTAATACTACAGTCAAACGTCGTTTGTCCGGCCTCATCCGTTCCCTCAAAATATTGGCTGGTTTGTGAGATATCTGGATTAAGAGTATTAAAAATCAATGGAAAAAGGAAAATTGTTCCCAAGGAAACATGGACGGAAAGTGAGGGTTTTCGGTTTACGGGGAGCGGATAAACGAGGTCCGACTGTACAACTAATGAACATTTAGAAATTCCCAACAAACAAAACAGACACTGCTTAAATTAGTGTGATTTTTGGTAGTGTAATTGTGAAGCCACTTCATATACCTCATGGAGTGAGTGTCCGGGAAGCCACTTCACAGATACTGCCAAGTTTCTTCTTATTCACATTTTATCGAGGTTCAGCTCGAGTTGTAATCAAGTTGAGAAATCAACTCGAGTTTCGAGTTAATTCGAGTTGAATTGACATCTCTAGTCTCTAACATCATCTCGACATTTGAAATCCCGTTATTCGCGAAACCGCTTTTATTTTCGTCTCAAAATGGAATGAATGGTTTGTAAATTGTTATTCTTTCAAGAAAAAGAAAGTTTATCACAGCAGCGAATTTACAGTGATGCCTATTTTACCAACATTTATCATAAACAATTAAGCTTGTTTTGTATGGGCGTGACAGCTTTGACATGCCTTGTCAACATCTAAATACAAATTAGCTCAATTTTAGTGGTTGCACTTAACAAGATTCGTGACAGAACTTCGTGCAGTGAAATGAATATAGATTACTGTTCTTGTCACTGATTTGAGATATGTGATAAATTGAGCTAATGTTGGACGATTCGATTAAACTTGTCATCAGACGTGGTATTTAATACTAGACTATTTATGTTGATTAGATTCCTCTCGGACGTAGTTTCTGTATTTCTAGGTGAATTCATCTCAATCCGAAAGATGTATTACTTGTGAAGTAAGTACTTTTCGACAGTATCACACTGTCCTCATCAGCTTCTGTGAATGATTTGGACC
>JBCAUI010525821.1:0-11616 GCA_038406195.1 Haplosyllis anthogorgicola | reverse complement strand
ATTTGCTAAATTTTAACAAAAAGATGCCAGGAAATGGAGGAGAATGCATATCTGACAACAAAATACCCCAGAGCTTCTGGGGCCCTAAGGCGGGCCCCAGACCCCATGCCGATAGTGGTTCGCTTTGCTCACACACTGCGTGGTCGGCCTTTTTCCTGAATTTCCAAGTTTGGCCCCCCTAACCAAATCCTAGATCCACTACTGTGTATGTGATAACTTTAAAATAGTCAGTATGGAATCACCTAAAAATAATGAAATTCATTATATATAATGAATTTCGTAATATATAATGAACTTCATAATACATTTAGTTGGGTTCATCTTAGTATCCATATAATTTGTAAAGTTCTTATGTATCTTTCGATTTAATGTAATATATTTGAGAAAATTTTCAATTAATATCTGTTTGGCAACACATTTTTTAAAGATTTGTTTTATTTTCACATTGTAAATTATTCCCAATGTGTCACAACATCACAAATTTTACTGACATTGAAAATTCAAATCTAATGCTGAGTCTGGTAGTATTTTTATGGAAATAATAATTTAAATGCTACATAAAAAATTACTTTAATTTTTGAGATTTTTAATGAAAATTTTTCATTTTTTTTATAAATTAAATTAATTATATACAGCAAAATTCATTACGTATAATGAAATTCATTATATTTGAGGGTGATCCCTTACTAGTAAGGGAAGACCCACATTTTTATGGATATTCCAATGTTTCACTGACATTCCCCTAAAAAGACGATATTCCAATTTGGAAAAGATTTCACTTATTACTTGAATTCCTACCTGTGTGTACATACATGTGATACTTTAACTGATGGCACAACAAATGTTCGCATTATTTAATATATTTGATTAATTTTATGTACCTAAAACCTTGTCTAAATGGCATTTCTCATTATTTTTTGTTTTAAAATGACCACATTTTGACAGGAAATGCTTAGAGAGACATCTGGGGATCATTGAGTTCTGAAGTGGTCAACAGATGTCACTCTAAGCATTTCCTGTCAAATTTTGCTCATTTTAAAATAAAAAATAATGAGAAATGCCATTTAGACAAGGTTTTAGGTACATTAAATTGATTGAATGTATTTAATAATGTGAACAATTGATGTACTATCAGTTAAAGTATCACATGCATGTACACACAGGTAGGAACTCAAGTAATAACTGAAATCTTTTCATACTTGGAGTATCCCCTTTTTAGAGGAATGTCATCAAAACAAAGGAATAACCCTAAAATTTCGGGACTTCCCTTACTGAAGATACTGGAGACGGTACATAAAACACGCTCTGTCGAACGAGGCCTATGGGGCGACGTTTACCGACAGAGTAAAGGAATGTCAGTGAGCATCATATAAAATTTAGCATTTTGATGAAATTTAAGTGTCAAAATTTGAGATTTTAGCTATCCCCAAATATGAGGATATTCAGTTGGATTCGGATGATCTCTTACTACCTGTAGTCCACTGGCTAAACTCGATATTTTCTCGACATCGTGAAGCTTTCGAATGTTACCTGTCAGCCCTGAGATGTCACAGTAAAAGTTGGACTATGACGGAGATGCAGTTAAAATGCGTGAGATCTCAGGCACTTGGGTGGTGCAAATGCGTGAGACATACTGCTTTAGTTGTGAATTATTTTTTCCGTTCTTTCCGTACCAGAGTCCCAAAAGTGAGAGACTCACGCTGAATGCGGGAGAGTTGGTATCTCTGCTATGATGGAGAACAATTGAAAATTACATTGTTAAATTTCTCTGTTACACTTTGCTATCCATAATATCATATATTTAATAAATCTATTAATTTGAATTGCATTGCAAAGAACCGTCTTTGGAAAATCATGTAACTACATGGTATCCTCCGTGCAGGGATAGGAAATAGACATGTGAGAGGAAATAGACATGTCACAAAAATGATAGAATTCATTGTTGCGAGTTTGGCCGTTGATTTTCAGAATATATATTTGATGCATCATTTTGGTTGATGTTTTTAGGCAGCACGGATCTTCTTCAGAGATTACGTGTAGAAAGAAAATTATCTGTACACAATGGATGTGTAAGTATAGAAACGAAACTTTACGTAACAAGTCATAGCAGAACGATGAAAGAAAAGAATTGGTTTAAAGTGTTGTCAACTTACTTACTCTGTAAATGTACACCATATCATACGTAACACGCAGTGATTTTTTGTAAGAAAACAGATGTAGGTTTCTTCATATGAGTTTAAAATTCTTGGATGTTTTCTTGCACAAGAAGCTACAAGGTAGCTTTGGTGTACCAATTTTTTTTATCAGAATTACATGCCGTATATTGCCTAATGAACGCGCATGCGCGTAGGAGTTATTTTTGTACATGTGCATTATTTAAGGACCTCTGCTGCCAACTCCCAGGCAGCTTCTGTTTGAGATGGCAAATAGAAACATACTTAATGACACCCAACATTTATGATTTTATTAAGTCTGTTCTTGTGAAACAAGGGTATGTGACACCCCCCCCCCGACCCCACCCCACCCAAAAAAAAATCCTATGCATTACATACCAAAGGTGCGTAGCCGATGTTTACAAGTAGTTGCATAAAATAAGCAAACAAAAGGGGGTGCACGTTAATTAGGGCATGCACATTAATTAGGCAATATACGGTATGTACAGTAGTACAGTTGACCTTCTTTTGGGCGACCACCCAATTTTGGGAAGAAAAGTGGTCGTCAATGGAGTGGTGGTCTTGCAAAGGAGGGTTCTTTTCTGTATAATTTAATGTGTTACATCTAAAGTCTGATGGTCTTGCAAACAAAGGCTGGTCGTGCAAAAGAAGGTCCGTCCAAAAGAAAGTTCCACTGTTTGTACCGGTAATCTTATAGTCTTCTGATAATTGTACAAGAAACATCGTTACGTTTGCAGGTAAACACCGTATGCTGGAATGACTCCGGGCAGTATCTTCTTTCGGGATCTGATGACCAACATCTAGCCATAACCAATCCATTCACCGGTAAAAATGTTGTCACCATCCATTCTGGACACAGAGCGAACATCTTTGCAGCAAAATTTCTGCCATGCACTCAGGATAGGCATGTAAGTGTTGTGACACATTGTGTGTAACATTCATTGGTACGTTAGTGTGTTTTTGTTTCAGTTGGTCCAACAAATTCGTTTCACATACAATTTATAATGAAACAAGCACAATTTTAGTCAATTATTTTTTCGTTTGGATCAGATTATTTCGTGTTCAGGCGATGGAACGATCTTCTTCACAGAAGTTGACAGGGAAGATACCTATGGACAAAACAAATTTGACTGCCATTTTGGTACCACTTATGAGGTAAACATAAAACTAACTGACTATAATCCGAATTATGTTTTATCTATTGAAAGATTCAATTGTTTCCTACGTGCAACAATTTTATTACATTCAGGTTTTGACGGTTCCTCATGATCCAAACACATTTCTTTCCTGTGGGGAAGACGGCACAGTGCGTTGGTTTGATCTTAGAACTAAAACTAGCTGTACAAAAGAGGATTGTAAGGATGTAAGTTATGATTATAACAAAAATCAGGACCAGACTTTCCCAATTTGTTGGATTACATTTCGTTGACAAGATTTTTTGAGAGCAGCAACCGAAAAAAATGAATAAATATAAATTTGCATCTCTTGTGTCTTGGATAACACTTCACCAAATTGGAAACTTTTTAAACCAGTATTTGGTCTGATTCAGTTATATTTTACAATCGAGAATTTTTGGAGGGACAGAAAACGTGATCTTAGAAATAAAATCCTGAATTCATGCACACGTGATATTGTACAAACGTACCTTACATGGTGTGTCGCCATTACAACTTTCATCCATAAAAACAGGATGTGTTGCTGAACTGCAGAAGAGCTGTGACTGCACTCTGTGTAAATCCCATGATCCCGTATCAGCTAGGAGTTGCATGTTCTGATAGCTCTGTGCGCATATTTGACAGAAGAATGTTAGGAACCAGGGCAACAGGTCAAATAGATTTTATATTATTAACTACTGATTGGAATAAATATTATAAAAGTCACATAATATAGGAATTGTCGATATTAGACGAATCCTTTCGGAGGGCTTAAGTAAAGATACAGAGATTCCTTTAGTGGCAAGTACCTATACTTTCTTGAATATTTATCTTCCAGGCAATTACAGTGCTAAAAGCACAACTGGCTTAGTAGCAAGATTTACTGCACCACTGCTAGAGAACAGAGCACATCGGGTAACATCATTACAATACAGTCCAGATGGTGAAGAATTACTTGTTAGCTATTCATCTGAACTCATCTATCTTTTCAATATGAAGGTGAGTAACATCTGAACATTCGTGATAAGTGTACAAAAAATCGTAACAGATCTACCACAGAAACATGTATTTGGATACTGTACTTGATAGAATATTGTTATATACTGTTGTTGTGCTATTTGTACTTTGTTTTTGTACAGGAGGATGGTAAAAAACAATTGGAATTGCAGAAAGAATCGTCTTCACCAGATAGTTCAAGTCCCATTAAAGAGGATGTTTCTCAGGAACCACAAGTAATATATTTTCATACACATAAAATGGAAATGTTCCATAATTTATTTCTTGACACAGCAAAAGTTCTTTAAATAAGGACTTGAAAATAATTGTGCGCAAGTTAAATTAATAATAATCTGTGTTTTCTTCAATGTGCAGCCTAGTACCAGCAGTGGTGACTCTAATGAAGGAGGCAGACAACCCCCAATTAAACGTCTGCGCTTGAGGGGAGACTGGTCAGATACAGGTCCAAACGCACGACCTGAAAGGGAAAGAGGCGAGGAGGGTAAGTTCCATTTCTTGCTATTATTAAAAGACTTGAGGCAGTTACAATTTTTCAACTGCTGCTTGCTATCGACCACTTCAATTTATTCAGAAACTTCTGTCAGTGTAATGTAATGTAATGTAATAAATGTAATGCTTTGCACAAATATAATGAATTCATGTGAAATTACATTTTCAGCATCCAGAAGTGTAACAATAATGCAAAGAATGTCAGACATGTTGACCCGCTGGTTAGATGGTGCAAATAGATCATCAGAACGACAAGAGGGTGAAGTCAACGAAGAAGGCGGTGAAGGAGGTGTACAAGCACAGGTATTACTAGGTTATTAAATTCTAACGTAGGGTGTGGATGCACGACGACACTTGATATTTTAAATATACACAAACGAAATGTTTGGAGATAATACATAATACATTACAACTTAATAAAGGCTGAGGGAGGTGAACAGGCTGGAGTGTCACAGGGTACTGAAGAACATGCAGCTGAGCAACAGGTTATTGATCCAGAAGCTACGCAGCAAGAAAGACAAGGTGTTTCCGTGCCAGAAGATGTAGTTGTTGCAACAACGAGTGAGAATCAAGATGAATCGTTAAGTGGAAAACAGGAGAAGAGTGATAGTACGAAAAGAAAAGAAGGTAAGCACACGCATTATGAGGTTTCTTTTCAATATCTGTTAACCCACATACTATCGAAACCATTGGCCCCTAAAGCATTGGTTTAATTTTGTGAACTAGCCTTCGTGCTGTTATGTCACGTCTCCAACCTTTTCATTCCAAACATCTTGTATTGAATATTTCTCAGGTGAATTCCCGAGCTCCAAGTCTTCTACGGAAGATATCACATCAGCCAAACCTGCAGAATCTAAAATAGCTGTTCCAGAAACAGCTGATGATGAATCAGCCAAGCGTGGAACAGCTGATTTCACAGAAAATATTGGTGCTAAGCATGAAGGTGATCTATCTGTCAAAACTGAAACTGTGATAGATACGCCGCCTCAAGGACAAGACGAAACTAAAACTGACGATGTAACTAAAATTGCCAACAGTAACACAAGTGGTGCTAGTAAAGACAGCGAGACAGCTGAGATGCAAAACCCATCTCAACAACCTGCAGTGGAACATAAACACAAACCAAGTGGCAGTGATTCGGAATCATCAGAACCATCTAGTTGTGCCACCACTACTGCGTCCACTGGGATATCAACAACAAATGTCCAATCTATCAGGCAAACAATACAGGATACTCGAATAGAACCCGTCATTAGCTTTCAATACCACTCAGAAGGCACAACAGCCAGCACGATTAGCGTTGATTTTCAAACAATGGAAGGGGTACATTGCTTGCCTTCAAGCTCAGAGGACACAAGACCGTCCGAAAGTGACGTTAACCAAACTGCTACTTTACCAGGCAGTGACTGCCAAACCGGTGATAATAACACAAAAAAGGATTTGGTAAGTCAGAGTAACCAGCCAACAGAAATTTCAACAGGTGAAGACTCTATCAAAATTAGTACATTGCAGAAAAAGCAGGAGGCAACTGGAGAGTCTTCCGGTTCAGGTGAGCAAACAGAGTGCCAAATTCCATGTGAAGTACAAACTACTCAGTCAACAGAGTGCCAAGAAAGACAAAAATCAACCAACGTACAGCCAGGGAAAACAAGAGATTCCCCGGAGGATATAAATCAGTCTGAAGTCACTTCTTCAGAAAGAGAAAATGTTCAACAACCGGCCTCAGAGACTGCAGCAACAGATCCAGCAGAAAGATCAGAATCGGAAAATCCGGATTTGAACAAAGATGATACAGCAATAGAGTCAAGTGGCGATCAAGATGAAGATGACAGTTATGATGAGGTTCGTTGGTTAATTATTACAAAATATATTCACGTGTATGAGTATTTTTTTAGCAAGGGACGTATTATTTCCCACTTGGATGTATCTCTAAATTATGGTGCAAGTAGCTGCTTGTATTGCTGCCTATTTTAAATTTATTTTAGAAAAAGAATTACTGTTATGCAAACTGTACTTAAAGTATGATCTGCAGGATACTTGTTGAATTCGGTGCATACAAACTATTTTATTCGTTATAAATATCTAACCATTTAACATTATGATCCCCAGTTCACAGACTATGACACAGCCACTGAAGAAGAGCAGACTGAGGAACAAGCAACAGAAAAGGCTTCTCGCGGTAAGGAGGCACCAGACGAATCCCAAGTAGAAGGCCTGCCGACTGCACCACAGGTAACAATTACTGCAGCACCAGATCCAGCAGACGAGGACGATTCGGTGCATCCATCCACCAGTCAGGTATTGCATTCTGCACACTGTTCACAATTCATTCGGAATTTGTGGTTTTCAGTAGTTGACAACATCTGAAGCATCATCTGAAATGTTAAATAATTAAACTTATTGCCTGCAGGAGGATGCAGAAGGGGAAAGCAGCAATGTGGCTGCAGCATCAGGTGGCGACAGTAATACGCCAACGAGACTTGTAACACGGCCAAGAGGAGGTAAAACGATATATACTGCCTTTTCAAATTACAGTTGTTGAAAAATGACCACACTCGCGGAAATTGAAAAATGATTTTCATATGTTTAGTTATTTTGCTCGTTTTAAACTGCAAATCTTAGGCAAAACCTTTTTTTTCTGAATAGCTACAGGTGTGTCGACTAGTGGAAGACAGAGGAGAATCGGGCACAGTGGACCACCCACTGGAGACTTTCAGTTACACAGTGCATCAGACGATGATGATGATGACAGTGACTCAGAACTGATGCGTGCAGCTGAAAGAAGTAGACGATCTAGGTATATAAAGATATTTTTAATCAATACAGTAGAATCTGTCTTGAGCGGCACTTGTCTTGGGTGACATTTTGCTTTTTTACGGCAGTTTTACCCAAATATGAATCCGTAACAATCATGTTTATTTCACCAGTCTTGAACGGTATTCCCGCCTTTTACGGTATACTAGTTGTTACAAAGTAGGGTGCTGCTCAAGACAGGTTCTAATGTACCCAACATTCAGTTCTCATTGTTTATGGAATACAGCCAATGCAAGAATACACAGGATGAACTACAAGTAAATTTTAATATTTTCCCTTCATTAATATTAACTTTTATCCAATAGGGACAATATGGAGAGAAACCTTGCTGCTCTGAGGCTACAGGAATTATACAGGAAAAGGCAGGAGGAACGGGAGAAGGAGGAACGAGAAATGATGAATCTAAAGCAACCTGCAGTTAAACAAGTGTTCAGAGGTCACCGAAATGCCAGAACAATGGTAACCAAATTATTTCACACTGTTTTGCATATTTAAATTCGTTTTGGGAAACTTGCCTGCATATGTAACGAAACAAAATTGTATGCTTTGATGTACATTGCACATTTCAACTGTCCTTTCAGATAAAGGAGGCTAATTTCTGGGGAGAGCACTATGTAATGAGTGGATCAGATTGTGGACATATATTTATCTGGGACCGGTATACTGGTAAATTAGTGATGTTGCTAGAGGGAGATAGACACGTGGTCAACTGCGTACAACCACATCCTTATTATCCTGGTTAGTATTGTTGGTTTTAGAAAAAGTGTTTCATTGCTTCAGTATTCCATTCGGTATTGGCATTTGTGATGGAATTTATGACAGGTAAAACAATCAAATAAAAGTGACTGAATCTAAAGGTTCATAGATCTTGTTTACACAACATTATTTGTCTACATTTCTAACGTTTCTGCTTTTTAGTGTTGGCATCTAGTGGTATTGACTATGATGTAAAGGTATGGATGCCAATTGCAGAAGAGCCGACATTTGACTCTGCGCAAGCTCATGAAGTAAGTAACCTTTAATTCTTGCTCCTTCGTAAATGTTCATCTGTATGTATTTCACAGGGTAGAAAGTGCCACACTCATAATTTATTCAAATTTGTCACTTACAGGTAATGCGACGCAATGAAATCATGCTGGAAGAAACGAGAGACACAATTACAGTACCAGCTTCCTTCATGTTACGCATGTTAGCATCGCTCAATAACATCAGGGCAGGTAAGAAAATATACACATTGAGTAGTAACCATAAATGTCATGTAAACCCATCATTTGCCAAGGTCAATTTAGAGATGTAATAAAATACCAATACAGTGGTTTCCGCTTATATCGATATATTTGGCTACATAAAATTGTATCGATATAAGCGGGATATCGATAAAAGCGGAGCAAGTATCTACATAATTTAATTTGACTGACAACAAGAGATTGTATTGATATAAGCGGGATATGGATATAAGCGAAGCGGGGATCACTGTAATTTGACTACAAGAAATGGTATCAATATAAGCGGGATATCGATATAAGCGGGGACTACTGTAGTTTATTCCGTCTTTTATTTGACTTTGTCATTTTAATAAATGACATTAAAACCAGTTATTTTTCTCTACAGGTAGAAGAGCTAATCAACAAGAGGAAGAAGATTCAAGTTCATCAAGTGAAGATGATGAAAACTTTGCAAACAATTTATTTAATGATGATAATAACAACGACAGCAACAACAACGTCTGATATTATCTTACTTGCAATGATCATCCTTCTGCCGTAATGTTTTGCGATTTCCATTTTGAACATTAGCATTTGACACAGTTAATACTATAAAATGTTAACTTTGCCATGTACAATTACATTTGAATTATGGAAAGTTGTATTAAGTAGTAGCAATTCTAATTTTTGCAGTAAATTGACGTGTAAAAGTTACTCAAATCCCATTATGTTGGGGAATGAATACCATTCGAAACAGGTTGATACCGTGTGCAACACAAATCCTTGTAAAGCAATAGAGTAGTAACATTTAGCGACATTATGAGAGTGATTTGCATTTTATGCTCTCGACGTATCACCAGAAATGCTGTAAAGTGTATTGACTACTTATCTTTGAATCTTGCTGTGCATACATACAACTAACTCTAGTCAATATGCTAATTTATATAAGTGCTTTATTTACATCTGTTCTTGTTATTTGTTTACTCTATGAATATTTACCTTCAGGCAAATGTTCGGTGGACTGTCTATTTCATTAACACACAAGGAATCACTCAATTGTTAACTTAGAAGTCTACTTCTTGTGAAATTTTACATCGATGAAATATAAATAAAAGCATACCATATAACATTGCATTATACCCTATGTAAAACAATTCTAAAATACGTAAAGGTATTCAAATCATACAAAGAATCGGTTTTGACAGCCGGATCCAGACGGAGGCCTGTTTTAAGGTTCTGAGTCAAAAACACGAATTTTAGTCTCAAAATGATTGATGTAACAAACATTTTACCTCATGGCAAACGAGATAAGTAACATACTCAATAATTGAAGTGTTCCGTTTAATTAACATTAAATAACAGATATATACTTTGTTTTAAATGATGTCGTACAAAATTTTTTGTTTGATTGTTGATTGTTAATGGTTAACAGTTGAGCTTATGTGAATTTGCGAGATTAATAACATTTCTTGCGTTCTTGAAACATAAACTTGCGTGCTACCACAATTTCACTGAATTGTAGCCTTTCAAATGGAATTACATAAAAGACAAAAAAAATCATAATAAACATTATACTGTTCGAAGATTAATTTCTTCCTTTGTTGGTTCTATCGCATTACACTTGCTGATTTTGTTTTGTTTGGTATTGTGACCGGTGCCAAAAGGAACTGGTTCTCTTGCAAAGTGTCCAATAAGGACCCTATTGCTCATATTTCCATAATATTTAGCATAACAGAAGCATAAACATCCCTCAGAATGAAACAGCATTTATGTTTCAGTCCCAAACTTCCAACAGTACTAGAGTACTGTCGGTTAAGTGCAATATGTACGCCCACGCCTCACGTCAGTTTTTACTCACTATTTGGCACGTGCGTGCGTGTATGTGTGCGTGAAACATTTCTAACGACATGTCACTCTGACCGATGAATTAGAAAGATGTGACAATTAAAACTTGAGAAACGTCATTACATGTAATTATATCATCAGAAAAATCCGTCAGAGATATTTGACACATCCTTAATATCGCAAGATTTCCGTTTAAAAGTAGATTTCCGCCAGGTAAACAGAAAAAAACTTCAATCAAGCACAAAGATACATGTTTATAGGTCGCGACAACACTAGTAGATTAGATGAAGAGGAACTTTCTTTTGTGCTTTGTACATGAAGCACTGCTTTTGCACAAAGTATTATTGTAAGGTGAACAATGTTAAAATTATCCTGTTGTCAACACTTTGTGGCATGGTTTATGACACGTGAAAATGCTAGGTTTTCACGCCTGTAACCTGAAACCACTAAATCCTTTAAACAAGTAGACGTATTTCTGGCTTTCCAAAATACCTTTTCACTAAAAACATTTTCTCTTTTTTCGAATTTCACACAAATTATGAGCATGTAAGGTAAATTTCCAAGAGTTCATTTAGTATCTGGAGACAATGGCGGGTATTTCATCCATGAAATATTTGAATGGCTCACAAATGTCTTCCTGGAGTTGCTTTATGAATGAAATTTATCATTGGCTTTAAGAAATAGGAAAAGTGCATAGACTGTTTTCGGTGTTAGAATAACGAACCAAAGAAAATGGGAACCCCTGCTTAAACATATATTATCAGTTGTTTCTAAAAAGGTTACCTTGTTCGAAATTACAAGAATTCATTTTAAATGTCGAGGTTTGCTCTTCACACGGTGGGGTTAGAGGTTTTCGCAATGAGAGAAACAAATGGTTACTTCTTTGCAACGTTTATTCCAATAGTTTCAATATGTAGA
>JBCAUI010525810.1:0-11617 GCA_038406195.1 Haplosyllis anthogorgicola | reverse complement strand
AGATGAGCAGCAATGGTTTTCACTGTGTGGATCCTATGTATATATATATATATATTCTTTCTGTCTCTCTTTGTAGTCCCATTGGGTACCGACGGGTTCCATCTAGTACTACTAACAAATTTAAGAGTTCCAACAGCCAATGAGGTGTCCTCATTGCCAGACATAAATTATGTTAATGAGCCTTGCCAGAGACATCCTGGGGGGTCTGTCTGAAGGATGACCTTTGTGCACTCACATCATCTGCCAGATCCTGACAGTGGAGCTCACCCATTTGCTCCACACACACACATAATCTGCCACATTCAGACAGTGTACTCCCGTCCAACGGACGGGTTCCATCTAGTATAATTATAATTAGCTTAATAATCATCCATTAACAAGAGATATATGCCATACACACCATATCATATATACTCAACCTAACATTTCATTTCCTATATATTCGACCATACACAACATTACATCATTAGTGATGTCAAGTAACACGGTTGTTTTGGTCACAAACGTGCAAAATGTCACAATGATATTTTAATCGAGACGTTACGTCAAGGAAAAAATATGCAACTGAAACCTCCAGAATCTACCCTCAGCAGGCAAAGCTGGCCAAAGTTTACTCTGTTCCATACCCGCTTACGTAGAATTCGGTGATATGACAATTTCATGTGACTTTTTGAATGTCTGACGTAACGTCAAAACGTGCTGCTCAACGTCGCTATTATTCGTCTCATACAGACTAAATCCCAGAGAGAAATACGCGAGAGAAGAGAGAGAGAGAAAAGTCTGATATATCTAAACATGAGCATCAACTATTCATATACATGTATCCGTACCCATTCAGTAATAGTATCATTGTGGCATAACTCGTTTTTCTACTTCTAAATCTGAGTACTTTTGCAAGGTTAAGTGAGGCACCTGATGGAGAGTGCGAAACTGTATTTGCAAATGTGTTAATGATAAAGGAACTCCTCTTATTAAGTTATTTGGAACCTTTGTTTTTGAACTATTGTAGCTTGTAAACTTGGGAGTGTAAAAAACAAGTTGTGCCTCAATCAACAATCGTCCATTAACATGTTTCACCTTTAGAATAATATGACAATGAGAAATTACGAGTCAAACTGTCCAGCTACGCATCTTCCTCAAACATGTTACACTGTTTTATCATTTGTTGCATGTACTTTTCAGCATGCATATCAAGCCAGAGATGAAGTGAATTTTGTCGTGCCAAAATGTACATGTATTTTCAGTGCCAAATTGTACATGCATTTTCAGTGCCAAAATGTACACGTATTTTCAGTGCCAAATTTAGACACGCTTAATGAAGAAACGTGCAAACATTACATATCTGAGAAAAACAGACACTTACAGCCGACTCTATGCAGATTTATACCTATACATATCATATATCATAACAATATCATTCAATCCTATAATTATAATAATGATAATAAACATCAGACATTTCTTTATTAATGCACAGATCAGATATATATTACGTTGCACACAGAAAAAAAACCGCTTAGCATATCTTAATAGCGAGGTCAAGCAATACGTTTTTTCCGTTGCAATTACTGTACGTCAAAATCGAGATGTTTTAAAACACCACATCATGTCAAGAAGACAACTGTTAAGTGAAATCATACAACTTTACACCAACAGGTAATGCGACATCAACTTCACTGGCTGAAATTGTGCGGTTTGATCAGTGACAACTTTGGTCAAGTTTGGCGTCATGCTGCTGTCATGTAAATTTGGTGATTTCACTTTCTCAGTTTGAACTCTCCATTTTGACGTATTTTATTTTTCAGCATTGTGACGCAAGAAATAACCGTGCTGCTTAACGTCTCTAACAACACTTTAATTACGTTCTACTAAACAAGTTTCTTTGTTCCATGTATAAAATATCTTCACATATATAAAACATGTTTTTCATCTTCATGACATGACCATCAAGTTTTTAAATTAATTTTTTTACTATAAAAACAACCACGTTTTCATAAATGTAATAGTTAAATTTAGTGAGGTTAAACAGCACGCTTTTTGTCTTTATCATGCGTAAAAGTAGGTATCAGTGAGAGGTCTTAAACGTTACAACAGCCTAAGTCACCTTATCGGCCAGAGTCGAACCTAGTGATGTGACGTTTGTAAAGAAACAGAAAAACGTGCAAGTTAACCTCACTAATGTGGTCTCCATTAACAGTTATAATCAGTCATGGAATATGTAAGAAAACGACGTCACGTCTTTAAATGACGTTCCGTTTTTAGATGACCGTAGGCACGTCTTAAAAATTGCCTAGCTGTTGCTGAATTTGCTACTAGAGGGCGGCCTCCGTTGTACAGTCACGTTGCGCATGCGTCTAGTCACGTGGTACAGAAGAAGTAGTAGGAGGGAACCAGTTTTAAAACCAGGGAACAAGTCTAAAGTGACGTAAAACCATGACGTTTTCATAAGATGGTTATATCTCACATCCACACCTACAGATTCACTTTAAAACTTCCACAAAAAAAATCAAAAATATAAACAACATCCCTGTCACAACAACATTCTAAAACAAAACACTTGAAGCTACAAGTTGCAATCTTACATGTTAATACTAGTTATTATATCATTCTTAACACTGATCTTGTTTATTTAAATCTTTTAACAATGTTGTTAATTCTGGTTTGTGCTCTTGTTATAATCAATGTCTCTTCACGGAAGAGTTTCTTCCTCATACACGAAGAATAATATTATAAAACGAAGAGTCACCAACATTTCCACGAATTCTGCATTAAACTCCTCAAGTAAGACACTTGCCATTGCCACGTCCTCCATGTATTAACAATTCTGTAACACTTGAAACATGAATATTTGTTCGTACCCAAAATTTTTAACGATGAAAATGACAAAATGGCTTCTTTATTTAATGTATTCTTCAGTACCAAATATATTGGAGGTTTTGAACACAGAAGAACTTGTCTTGAACGACACCCTGCCTCTTACGACATTTTTTGGATGGAAAAGTTCAGTGTCGCTCAACACAAGTTCTACTGTTGTGGAAATCTTTTTTGAAACTTTAGTCTTCACAGTATGTTTGACAATTGTTTTCTTGCAGTTATTCCAGACCGTTGGCAACTCTTACCAGAACGAGCATACATTCTCACTACCTCATCAAAGCATCTTGTGTTGTTCTCATTTTTAAATGAGTCTTTTGCACACACGCACACTTGACATTAGTTTTTGCATCATTCTGATGCCTTCATTTTGACGTTACGTTTAGTTCGTTTACATTTTGCTGTTTGAGCCGCTTGTTGTTAGTTATTTTCTTCACATTTAATTCCACAAAACTATAAAGCGCATAATACACAAATTGAAGCAAATGCAGTACATATACATTTCACAATGAATGGTGATTATGTAAAGGCACATACCCGGATCGGTAGTAGTATAATATGTAGGAGGGCTAGTCAGTCTGTCATTTTACACCTTTTCCATATTGTTATATCAGCAAAATAATTTAAGCATTTAAACCGATTTCTATGTTTAGTATGTTGACACACAAAACTGGAATCATGCAAGGCCGCTGAACATAAGATGATTTGTCAGTAAACTATGAGCTACAGAATTCAATAAGAATTGCATTGGGTACATTACAAAGTAATGCCTTCATTTCTGAATTCACCACCCAGCCGAAAGTAAACCAGTGTATGTGTTCCAACTTCTGGTAAGTTTCAAAACATTTGTGCCTATTCTTTCCACGTTTTGAAAACGTTACGAGTATAGCACTGAATGTCATCTAATCATACATTCAACTGCCTTGCATTATTCCAATCTCGTTACAATAATACAGTGATTTTTCTTATATCTTGAATATCATCCTTTTGTTAGTATTTTCCGTTTACATGTGTTACACTACACAGTGCAAGAAATATTTTACAATGTGCAACAGCCTCTTGACGCTTTTGATTCCAGTGAGATTCCATTTGACTCAATCAAAAATTGAGATCTTTAGTTTGGTAATCGTTACAATAGGTAGGTGCTGCGCACTGGACACCGGATGAATTATCGCAGCCACCTGCGAATATCATATATGTATAATGCAACACGGGTCGCACGCAGTAATGTACACAAGTCATGAACTACTTTCTGTGATTGATTGCCTTCACAACAGTGCCTGATCAATTGAAAAATAATTCGTGGCCTAAATTTCTAGTTCGCTTTTGCATAGTTTGGTCTAAACTACAATATAGAAAAACTAAAAAATAACGGTGTCTTTCTTTTTTGGATGATACTCATCTACACACAGACCAGTAGCTTGCACTGCACTCTTTACATTTGGTTTCGTTTTTGCAACTCTTGTTAGCCTATCACACCCATGGCGTTACAATCAATTTCGACATTTAGTGCCACTACCACTGACAGGGCCGAATACACACATAGCACAGTGTGAACTGTAAGTCCTTGTTGTACAAAGAATTTACGATCTTACAATGTCAACGGTTTTGTTCCAAGTGAAATGCAATGATGGTGATAACGAGCCTAAATTAAATAAAGGCATCTTCTTATAAGCTACACACATCAATATTAAAAGCGCTTGAATTGTATAAAATCGTAACGGGACAGAAAGAAACGAAACGAGTTGTTTCGTTTATTTTGTGTAAACTGCCTTTAAGATTTTCCTGCTATGGAGTTATGCACCCATCGATGTTCACTTTGTTCCTCTTACTGACCAAAAATACAACCCTAACATACCCATGTTCGCATGTATGTATTCTGTTTCATTTGGCTTGGAGATCTCAACTCTGTTTTCTCCAATCACAACTAATATGCAATTTAAACGGTTTTGCACTTTTCTGAGCAAGAAACATTGATGGGTGCACGATGCCCTGATTGAGATCACATGACATGATCTCTGTTTTTACACGTATATAAAACTGTATTGAAGTCTTATCACAGTTAAATATAGTAGTAATAGTTGTATGTGTGTACGCCATATTTACGTTTCGTGCATGGATCTCACATTTCAGTGCTGCACTACAGAACTAGCCAATCTAACAATCTGAAAACTACGAAACAATCGCGGGCACTAAATTTGTATCTTTTAGGATGGTCCCTTACGTATGACATTCTAATGAATTAACTAAGTTTATGAATTGTACTGAGCATATAGCATGTTTCATTTGTGTCTTATCCAGCCTATGTTGTTGTTGTTCTTAAATCGTTCACCAATTGATCCAACAAAGGCCGTTTGGCTATAAATCAAATCTCGACTCACTCAATCATAACAGCAGTATTATTACAAATGGTGTATTTTAAACAGGGTTGCAACTTTTCGTGTAACAAGCTGCCACAGTAAATGGCGAGGTTAAGCATCACGTTTTAATGTTACATTACGTTATGACATCACCAGATTCTCACTGAGCTGGAATCTTGTAACATCAACTTGATGTGCATCACGACGCAACGACTGAAAAGCAACAACAAACATACTGCTTAACCCTGTAATTATACATTTGCGCTGCCTCTGTCTGCCAGTTTGATATTTACGTGGAAAATTGCGCACCTGTTTTACAGTTAGGTCTTATTTGTGGATGTTATAACATTTTTACACGACACGTGTTATTGAGATCTTTGCTGATACGTCTCTTTCTCTGCCTTTACATTGTGTATCATTATCAACTAGTACACTATCTGGATCGTTATCTGGGTCACAGTACAAGTGTTCTGATAAAATCAAATAAATAGCAAAGAAACATTGTGACATTTCTACAATAATTTGAGTTAGATAATATAATATTACATAGTCCGTGCTTAATTTTAAACGGTTAAAAACCGTTTATTTGATGAAAATAGTTTACATGGTCAGATCGGCGAAACTTTCTGCATTTTATTTTTGCCTCAATTACACTTTGCATTGCTCTTTCTATGCTGCTAGCCAATAACATCAGCACGTCAGTGGGCAGGTTCACAATTTCTACTGTGACAGCTTTTTCCGTATTTGTACATCTTTTTTACCAGTTGTCCCTTTTAAAAGTTCCTATCTGAAGATGCAGACAAGATCGGACCATATAACACAAGAGACAATAACATAAAGTTGTTTAAACGTTTAAACTTACTGATTGGTTTTTCCTTTTCAATTACAATCGGCTCAAATCACATGTCATGTTAATCTCATGTGTCACTGTTACTGAATTTGTTGTCAATAATGCACATATTAGGCCTAATTGTTTACCAAAGAAACACCTTAAAATATTTTGTTCATAATCAGTTTTTCATATAATATCATTTTCCTTGTGGTGTTGAAATTGGTCATTTGCCTCACTTTCTGATGTGCACCTTTTACAAGAAACTCGGCGTTACAGAATAGATAGTATTACTATACACTTGTTGTTTGGCATTGAACAAATACTTTATATATTCAAGTTCCGTTTTATACTCACTTAATATCGCTCACACACAGCTGGATGGTTCAAATATTTACATTACGTTACACACGCGCACGCGCTGATGTTCTAGATCTGTGTGTTTGCAATTTACAACTATTCACAAATTATCCTATAGGGTTGCTCACTTCCGGATAAAACCATGGTTTAAAAAGAATGTTTTCATTTGGGGTGTTATACAGTTATTAGTTCATTATTTATCAATATTTTTACTTTTCATGCATTGTACAAAAAAGCAAAGCGAATATACTTACATTTGGTCCCTGTGGCTGGCAAACTCTGTAAGCAATGCTTCTACAAAAATGATCAATGTATTGCGATTTGTTAATGCGAATGCTATAAAATTATCTTTCTTTATACAGTTGACATTTGGTGAGTTCAGTCACTGCGCACAATGCACTGACAATAAGAAGTAGGTACTTTACCATGGTAACCAGGAAGTGAGCATACAAGCATCAACATGGTTCATAGTCAAAATCAATTACACTACTGTCGTTATTATGATGATAATTGTTGCTAGGACGACGGCCTCCGCCGTCACTGAGATTGGTAACGGCAGGCCATCCTGATTGGCTGGAGTAGACTGGCGCTGACACATGATTAGATGATGATGATGATCTGTGCCTGTAGGGTGCTGTCCCCTGCTGCTGGAATGGAGAAGTGTTCATATGCAACCTTGCCGGATGGATTGTGAAGCGTGTCTGAGACATATACCCACCACCAGGAGGAGCTGAGCGACACCTGTATGATGACGCAGGTGGTGCTGGTGGAGTACTGTATCGGTCACGCCTTGGGAAAGACCCGGACGTCCTCAGGGTGCTGACTTGCTGGCGGTTTGTCTGATATACTCCTCCTGAACCTCCATCTCGCTGTCGTTGAGGCTCAGAGCGCCACAGCTGACTGTGTGATTCTCCTCCGTCTCGGTGACGTGGGGACTGGGCACGCCACAGCTCATTGCTATCCCCACACCATGATCGGCTACTGATGACATCGTAACGGCTACTGACTACTGTGCCAGTGCACTGTTTCCTATACTGATCATTATCATCACGATAACTATCATAGCAACCATGATCATGTTGTTGCCAATGGTTACCACTATGTTGTTGTTGTTGTCTTGGTGATAAGAGAGATTGGGAGAAGGGGTCGGTAAATTGTTGTTGACGGTTGTTGCTATGGTTCCCTGCAGGTAACGTTGGTGATGCAGACGCGACTGTACACGGAGCAGCGTAACATCAGGAGTGATGATTGTGATGATTGTGGTTGCTATGATGATGAGTCACGTGATGGTTGCTATGGATATGGTGGTTATTATGTATGTGTCCATTCAGTCCATTTTTTGATCCTAAAATAGACCAAAATAAATCATAAATTATTTTCCAAAAGAGTGTATACTTTCAACACAGAGTTGCTTCTCATTATATTTTACGAAACGAATTCAAATCAAAGTATTATTCCCAAATTCAAATTAAAATATTGTTCATAAAATACAGAAATACAGAAATAAAAGTAGCAATTTTAAAATGTAAGAAATATATCAACAATAAAGACTGCTTGTGAAAACACAAAGTAAGAGTGAAATGAAAGGCATCATTTGGCAGTATTTTATAATTTTGTAATTTTACTTTGCAAGCCCTGTCAAACGAAAATGGCAAGTGTCAAACGAAAGAATTTTCTTGGCAATTGGGCCTTTTGTTTTACACTCTTTACTGTCAAATAAAAGAAACTCTAGTCGTCAGCGAAGACTTGATTTTTTATCATGATTCCGAGACATGTACTATTCACTCTCTCCTCCTCCATCGTTCCTTCTGATAGAAATCTCAATAGAGCAAAGAGTGGACAAAAGGCACCCAGACCGATGGTAACACATGAGCTTACTAGCCAATACATTACTACCGTCTTTCCGACATATTGCTTTTAGCGTGTATGTGACATGGGGGGTTGTGCTTTACGTACCTATATATTCTGCGTAACTAATTGTGAGCTTTTCACTCTGGTAGCGAGTGAGACGGATATTTTTGCGCACCTCACTGGTGATTGTTCCCTTGTAGCCTCCTTTGCGTAGTAATGAGTCTATCGTCTGTATACGATCCCAGCCTAAGCATAAGACAGAATTGATTATTGGGCTATCTCAACAGAGATGTGAAGGTTACAACAGGATACACTCATCACAACCTGCACTTTTTTCTTGTGCATTTCCCGGGACTAGTGAGTCTATGATCTGTCTATGTGTTTAATCTCAACCTAAATGCAGAAAAAATGTACTTTTACTAGTAGCATAGTAGTTGTGCATGCTTAGTCTAAACACATTACAAACACAACCATTGCCTCATATAATTGTTTGCATAACAGTAAATATTGAAATAGAATCGAGCTATACCTTGTTCAGGTGCGACTTCCGGTAGGTAGGTAGCCGTTTTCTTGTGACCTTTTTCATTCACAAATTCTATACGAATTCCGTGTCTTCCCACCTGAAATAATGTCAGATAAGATTATAATGTGTAATCTAATGATTTCATGCGTTTAGTATCAAGAGAAAACTGCATGTAGCAGGAGGAGGCTGAGAACGAATGTGTACCTCCCAGTCGAGATAGTCCTGAGCTTCTTCGAATCTTGTTAGGATGGAGACGGATACGTGAAGGCGCTGGAACTCATCCTTAGTGATCGGCGAGAACCGGCTATCCTTCATGGCACTGTAAGTACACGGGTAGATAAAATATACAAATAGTCCAAGATCATGGTTCAGAATGTACTTTACAAACCGGAATCTGTGTCTGTTTGTCTTTGTGTCTGTCTGTCTTTGTGTGCACATACATGTATACATGCATTACATACCTAGTGACAGCATATTCCCTGAGTCCACTATGAAGGCTCATTGCGGTGAAGGTTCCTATACATCCGCGAAGGCGACGTTCACCTCCTATCTTCCACGTTACAAACAGTGGACTGAAAGTACGTATAAAAAGCATGTTACTATAAAATCATAGATATGGCACTGAACGTTGGGCAGGCTGGAAATGCGAACGTAAGTGCTAAATACCGCAAAGATAGGAAATCACACAGTTACAGAAGCAAGTTTAACGATACAATTAAGGGGAGGGGCTGCATATTTCTCTCTATGTAGAACTGTAGAAAAAATTAAAATTATGGTCCCTGAGGACCTGAGGTCAATTAGTTCAACTGATAAATGACTACGAATGTTCGTGTTAATGGCATCAGTAACAAATAAACAGTGCATGTTCGTTTCTCTTGTACTTCGAAACAATAATCACGAAACATTTAAATAATACGTTTCACCCTTCTCATTTTACCGTGCAGCTTAGCACTGTTCAGTTACTCTGTGTAACGTGAGATGTCCTTGCTGGGGACATCACATGTATTTAAACACGTTCAGAAGGGTAGCCTATTGATATGTTAGGCCAGACTTCATTAAATTACTGGTTTTTATTGCAACATAAAATAAAAATAAAACCAAGAGTTCGGCGCATTGATACATATACTATTATTTTGTAGCTTGATCCTAACGTTTCCACGGTCCGAACACTGACCTGTGTTTACAACAATTACCGAGATGCATGCTAATACATGATCACTCGTATGACAATGTGTTAAGCGAGTAGACCACACAAGGAAATGGGACTGCAGAAATTCTCCGAGAAGCAGTGGGGTCGACTTGTTAGAAATAATAATAACCGAAGTTTCGTCTAAAGTCTGACCAAATTTCTTTTATTAATTCAGGTATATTTCTTGAGTTTAGGGTGGTGGGTAATGTAAAGCACCAAATGTAAACCAAACAATGTCAACCAATAAAGTCTCCGCCTGAATGTAATGGAAAACCATAATAATATGTGACAATGACAAATAAAACCGTTTTCTTTGTTAAACATAAACTGAACTGCTGGACGTCACCTCTACAAATACACACACCGGAATTATTCGCCTCTGAGACTTAAAATTAACCATTAAGTTAACAGGAAGAAGTATTTGGCATCAAATGAAAGAACATGTTGAACAAGTGACAAGATGGCTCTTTAACACTCTACATATGAATTGTGCAAATGATCAGGTTATCACATTATTATTTCCTTTCTAGATTTGACCCGTTGACATTTTATTGAATGTTGTGTACATGTTTCCGCCAAACACGGCCAAATGAACGAAACAGTAGTTTTCCTTGTCCATCCTGTGTAGGCACATACTTGAGAATATCATTTTGAAAGCTACTCTTCTTTAGAGGGATACTCTTCATTTACGGACATTTTGTCTTTGTATTCATTGTTACTTATGTTGCAATTTGTACGTGCACTCCTAATGTACTAACCTCATGGCTCAGATGTTTACTATCTTTTGAAAAAATATGAAAAGCTTAGCACACTGGGGATTAAGACCGTGGACTTTTATTCTGGTGGTTAAAAATGACGAGGAATTGCGGTAACAGTTGTCCCTGGGATCAAACATAGTTCAGTGTGTACAGAGTGAGGCTATTCATTCATTTCAATTCCCACCTTGTTGCATAAATTCAATCTATATTTATCATGATTACACACTTATATCATGAACAGGCAATGGTCCCCTATACTGTCATTGTCCCTAATTGTGCACAAAGTGGGAAAGTTGCTCTGGAAACAAGAGAACCTGATTTTAATGAGATGTATCTTTGTTTACAGTGACCTGAGTTCACCTTTTCTGGCAAAACCTTAATCACCTTAAATCAACCTGAAAATTTCAATGAAAAACCTCCGAAAATTCGTAAAATCTTACACTATATACACTCTACATGTAGGTTACTACACCCAATGCCATTCAGTTTCAAATTAAGTAAATTTTCTGGTGTAGAAATGGTAATTTTACAACCGGATGTTTACAATCCTGAGAAGGAATGTATACTCACAAAGGTTCGTTGGTGAAGAGGGGTGTTTTGGGTGGCTCACAACTGTGTAGATGAGAATACAGGACGTCAAAACAGAAAAAACACATGTCTGGCCGTATAACCATTCCATTTTGTACTTTTGTTGGGTGCACAGCAGACCCATTACAGCAAATAGATGGCATTGAATTGTTCAATTTTTGTTTTTTAACTCCACAACAGCCGGCTGCCATCTTGAAAACAAATCCATCCGTCAGATGGCGCAAATAATTATCGTGCATTCTCGCACAAATTTCAATGTCAGAGGACAGCACCCAATGATGAAGATTT
>JBCAUI010525809.1:0-24257 GCA_038406195.1 Haplosyllis anthogorgicola | reverse complement strand
TAGTATCATATAACATATAAGTTAAAATATAAGGTTTTGAGAGGGCAAATTGAAATTAAAATTGAAATTAAAATTAAAATTGATTTGAATAAATTTTCACACCATTTACAATAGAATTTTGCAAAACCTACCGTGTTTAGAGTCAAATTATATGCTTGTAATCTATCTGATATCATGTGGTTGGGCACTGCCTGCCTCTCGGGAAATTTAAACAGTTCATGGTTGAACTCTAACCCAAAATCTTTGACGACTTGACTTTTTCCCTCGATGTCAGCCATGTTGGTAGGCGAGCACGAGGTCCCCGCGAATGGCGTCCACAGCGCAGCGCAAGTATGTAGGTCAACGTGTGCAAAAAGGGGAGGAGTACTTACGTTTGTGAAGGTGTATGCCCAAGGAGTGCTCGAATGTGTACGACCAATAAGGTACGCCCAAGAATTTACATGGGTTTCTTGACTCATTTCTAATTGAAATTGAAATTATAATCAAGTAATCGGCGCGCAAACTATCCCAGGGCGCGCAAAATATCCTAGGACAGATTACGCGCGGCGCGCAATCTGGTCCTGACTCATTTTGTGCGCATGAATTTGAGACTGGCATGAATTTGAGACTGTTACAACGTACAGAGCAAATGCACACGACTTGTCCAGTTCTCTCTTGATTTGCATATGAAAGTAGCAAATTCAGAAAAGTTAGAGGACAGTCGTGGCAGTTAATAAGCCAAAACCCCTTTTTTATTATTTCCAGATTTAGAGGATTACATATCATGTGCCTTAGACTATGTGACCGGTGATGGTTGTCAAATTCAGTTCAAGAATGAGACTTCAACCCAGAGTTCAGCATTAAACTGTAAACAAGACTGTTTTCGGATGGGATTTCAGTACAGCGTTTGGTACAATCAAATCCAATGTTTCTGTGGTGACGAACTGTTACCTTCTAGCAGCGACATCCCAGGAAATTTAGATCCGAATAACATAGAGGTCAACCTAGCTGCAGCTACTTCCTGGTGCTCTTGTCAGGCAAGCACAATGGGTAGTTTACATACGGGACAAACTCTGTGTGCAAAATTCTACATCTCAGGTGCCATTCCAGCATTGCCAACTGTAAAACTTGCCCCTCTAAACATATTTTCCACAACGGAAAATGTCGAGCTTTCAGTTAAAAGTGATATTACCATAAGTTCCTATTGTTGGGATTTTGGAGATGGTGCAGACTTATGCCTTCAAAATGAAAGTTCATTCATCCATAACTTTGCCCTAGCTGGGAAATATACGATAACATTAACACTGGCAGAAGACAACAGAACCTTCACAATTAATTTCCCAATAACAGTGCAAACTGAAGTGAGAGTTTCGAAACTTGCACTGGACAGTTATGCAGATGTGGAAAGGGAACTGCCACTCGGTGTTGAAATAACATCTGGATCAGAAGCTCAAGTTCAGTGGACTAGGCGTCGACCTCCAGACCTAACTGAATATGGTATACACGTATAATATGGCAGTTACATTTCTGGAAATAATTAAAGAATGCAAATGAGTAAAGATTTTTGGAAGGTAGAATTGTACATTCGATAGATAGCATAGTATTTGTGCATCACGTTTACAGGAAACAAAATGGGCTCTCATCCAAACTGCTGAATTTTCCTTTAAGGCTTATAAATTTTATGGTACTGTACAGTGCAAATCTTACCAATAAATGCCATGTTCACGAAAAGAGATCCACAAAATCAATTCCGTGTTGTTTTTACAGGAGAACGGTGCCCGTACGGTTGGTCGTTCCTTGGCTCATTGTGCTACTGGCAGAGTGGAGAAATAACAGCAAACTTCACCGCAGCAGAACAATATTGTACCGATGAAGATGCTGAACTTTTAAGTATCAGCAGTGATAATCATTTGCGCAGTATTATAAACCTGTTCAGCTTTGGTAAGATGTACCGCTTTGCTCAAGAAAATTACTGTGATTACCTGAGGGGTGTTCCTTTGAGAACAAGTTAATTTCGAAAAGTAGAATCAGTAGTTTTACTATCTAAACCCTTTGTCCGTTGAGTAAATAGGCCTCTTATTGTAAATATTTATAATTTTATAACTTCTTGCTAAACTGCATTTTAGTCTATCAGTGATCTATTAAGTTCATCTTCGATTTGCTCGTGTATTTTGCAGGTGTCGAAAGGTATTTGGTTGCAGCACACAAAGACAACACATCTTATTTTTGGTCAAACAGTCACCAAGAAGCTTACTTCAACACATCACATGTAACGAACAGTTCCCATGGCTCCTGTCTGCTGATTGGCCAGAATGGTTACTATGGTACTAATTGCGATCACGAAAACTCATTCATTTGTTACCGAGGTAATTTTCTTTTCTACGTTCCTTGTAAAATCTGAATTTCTTAGTTATTTTAAGATTTCTATCAATTAAAACTCCAAATTTCTCTAACCGGGAACCTTCCATTAAAAATCGTAGATTCCAAACTGGCTATTCTGCATGTGTGTCATCGTGATGTGGCACACGAATTGATTTACACTATGGACTTTAACTTCGAATCACTTGTCAACTTCATGACATGACAGATTGCGGAAAGCAGGAAAAGGTTTCGACCGTTAGCTTGTGCGCAGCGTAACACTGACGAACCTATTCCTCTTTGCTGAAAGTGCAATGCCCAGGTTAAATGTTTGGAATTATTGAGATTTTGGCACAAATTCCTCCATAGCCTAATGTTCATCTTCTCTTTCCTTAAGACATGGAACCTTGTGAGTACTTTAGCATGTTTCACAGTCAAATTACACATGTACCAATACAGGGACTGTAAAGAATTTTAAGAAGTACTTGTCAAAATGTATATTTAAACATTTAAACCAGTAGAGCTAGGTTGTTTAGTTTATGATCAAAAGTCAAAACAAGTCAGAATGTAATAATTTCTGTGTCATGTGGTGGAAACGTTTGTTTTCAAAATGGTCACGAGCTATGAGTGTGTTCAACAGTTTGTCAGTACAGTAGAACCTGTCTTGAGCGGCACCCAACTTTTGGATGACCAGAATGCCGTAAAAAGCAGCAATGCCGTTCAAGACAGATAAAGCAAACATGAATATTAAGAATTCATGTCAAGATAAAATGCCGTAAAAAAGCAAAATGCCGCTCAAGACAGATTCTACTGTATTGTATGTACACGTACATGTATGTGACTTCGACTGAGTTTCTACAATGGCCATGTCTTTTCTTGTAAAAAGAACGTAGACAATTGAATCGTATCACGCTGAACCAATTACTGAACTCACATGTGAGTATAGAGGAGACCTAAAATATGACATGATATACGAATAGATAGTATTCCTAAACGTATTCACTGTATTAGTCGTTTAAAGTGTTTAATTTGCAGCCTAAATTTTAGCCTGTAAGAATGACAAACATTGAGGCTTTTCTGTTTACCGTATGTTTAGCGTGGTGTAATGAAAAGTTGAAAATTAATCGCTAGAACTTTGCTTATAAAAGGTAGATGTCATCAGTAGGTGCCAGTCATGTCTAGTGTTAGGTATTCGTATTTCATGTTATCCCTGCAACTAGTTACTACAACAGTCGTATGTCGTTGTATTTATCACATATTTATCACTGGTTAATTAACATTTATTTGGTGATTGAGGTCGCTGCCAATTTAGAGGGGATCACAAGAAGCCAGATGTAACAATTTTACCTTACACTGCTGGGAAAAAGGAAACTAAAAGTTTTCAAGTAATAATTATGACTTGGTAGTGTCATTTAGAATTATGGAAAATTCTCTAGTTTATTGTAAACAAGTATGCCGTTTGATTTCAGGGCTGGTAACTTGTCAGCATGGAGGATCTCAGTGGATAGATGGAAACTGTTATCTTGTCAAATCTGATGTTCTATTAAGCTGGTCGGACGCCCAAGATTCATGCGGTGAAATCAATGCTGCACTAGTGTCCATAGAGGATGAGCAGAAACTGCTATTCATGCATAATGTCGTGCTTAATGGGAACAGGTTTGTACAATTATTATTGGTAACGGAGCTACGACAAGAATCTTTCTCAACTGAAATGGCCTACTGTCCAGAATGGAGGCATACGTTTTTCACCGAAGATATCCATCGTCTTATTTGTATCTATGAAAGAAATTATCAGCACATTTACTCTTAAGTATAAATATCTTCAGCTGTTCCTATTTGTCAAATGCATGTGCTGTCGTCCAGAGAGAAAAAGAATTACCGTATTTATTCGAATAGAATCACCTGGTGCTCAGACCAAATTTTGAGAGAGTGCCTCCATAAAAAAGGACCAATTCTGCACATAAGCCAAAAATAATAGATCATGATTTTTGTCATCCAAAAGTTGTATTACAAGATATTTATGTAATGTGACAAAATATAATTATCAAAAAAATATTTATTTTCTTCAAAAAAAAAGAAAAGAAAAAAGAGGGAGTGCTTCTATTAATGAGGGTGCCTCAATTCAAATGAATACGGTCCGAAATGAAATATACAACTTCACACCTCATCACACATTCTTCACATTATAGGGAAGAAGAGACGTACTGGACATCTCTGAGTGACACACATGCTGAAGGCAACTTTATTTGGTCCAATGGTATTTCACTGGATGAAGACCTGTCATCCTGGTTATCGCCGTCTGTGCACTACGGAGAGGATTGTGTGTACATGACATCTAATGGGAAAAGACTGAATCTGGTAGTGGGAGATTGTGACCAGACCAACCATTTTGTTTGCCAGTATCCAGCAGGAGGTCAGTACATAATATCAAAGGTGTTTATGGACCTTTGATAATATTAGCTTATTAACGTGTGTGTACCATTTCACTGTAGAGTAGAGGGAATCCTGAATAACATAAAACCTATTGTCTACAAACTTTGTTGTAACAACAAATGCTCGCAGTTATCAGCTTTACATTTTCAAATCATTGTCTATGAAGTAAAAGTTTACATAACTGTTATAGGCATGGTGAATACTTCTGAAGGAACAACATCTACCAAACCAGTAACAAGCCACGTAATAGATACCATCAGTCCTGTGCTGTCCGAATCCCAGTCACAGCCAACATCTTTGCTGTTACTACCAGGTGGAAAATTTAAGTGATATTGTTCAGGCATTAAGGGGACATTAGCTGCCTGTACAATTTGGTTTAATACATTAACTTTATCGTAATGGTCGGTATTGTCTTTGTTGCTAGTGAATTTAAATTAGATCTTGCAGTGAACCCACATAACACCGGCCTGCATTTTGTTATTTGAATTAGGTTCATGGTTTCAACACAATGGTAGACTTCAATCCTGGAGATTTAAAACCGGTGACATTGATGGTGCAAGCGAAGTGCATCTTCAGGTGTACAGATTGTCTTGTCAGCATGAGGAGATTACTTTGGCACCTGGTAGTTGTGATTATTGCTATTTCATTATAAATCACTTTGTACCATCAGTAAACGAACTGAACAGTTTATTTGAAGAACTAATCAAAAGACTGTGTACTTATGTTTTGTTACTTCTTTATTTCAGGCTGTAACACGGACTACTTGTGGCCTTTCCCGTCATGTGCCAGTGGTGAGCAGCAGAAGACGTGTGCCAATCTCGACACCTTAGAGTGTCTTCAACTGTGGCCAAAATCGCAGTTCTGTTCCCTGCTTGGAGACTGTCTAGAGAGGTCAAGTCCATGTTCGTGTTATGGTGCTGCAAATGGAACCGGTACCTGTGAAGATGTGACTCTACCAGCAGATGGTAGTGAACAGAGCTGGGACGCACATTTTCCCGGTTTCAATCAAGTTGCAGAGACAATTATCACACTAGATGCAAATCACAGTAGTAAAACTATTTTAGTTCCTGTCAAAGACATTGAGATTAAACCGTACGATGTTATTGGAATACAGCATAATGCCACACAAGGATACAGTCCCATTGAATGTCACACAGATGAAAACTCGGAGTGGAAAAACAACGTGATCAAGGGATACGAAAATAATTGGATACAACAACTTGCGAGACCTACATTTCCCGAAAACTCAATTTGGCAACAAAACATTGTGTGCGAAATTGAAGCCTTATACAGCGTTCCTGAAACTGTGGAGGCCCCAGTTAATTTAGTTAAACCATATGCATTAGAAACAGGAGAATACATTTTCACTGCAAATGTGGTTAATTCAGTTTCGAGCCAGAATGTCTCAAGTAGTGTGACGATGTTGTACAGTATAAATGGATTTGACTTGATCTTGCCAAATAGTGTGCCAAACAAACCAGTTTCAAGTACAAACAATAAATTAGCTGTGGAAGCAAGTATCACGACAGACTTTCTGTGGAAAATCAGTAAAGGTAGTCAAGTGATAGGAACCTGGGATTTCACGACTGCCAACTTTACGTTCACAAGTGAGTGCCCTCAGCAGTTCAGTGATCTGAATGACTGTCAAAGGCCAAACTGGCAGTTTGTTCACACGACGCATGTATTTCCTTTCATAGGAGAAGAAGGTGTAGTTTCACTATCGTTTTATGCTTCAAACCCCATAAGTTCTTCAGATTTCATTTACGACATAGTTGCTCAAATTCCAGTTGCAAACTTATCCTTAACGTTACCCGAACCTATGATGTTCCATGCCAATAACTCGGTGCTATTATTAGCAAAAATAGACGCTGGGAGCCATGTCACCTACACCTGGGAATTAAACAACAACGACTTTACAACCGACACAGGGCAAACCGATTACACTTTTCCTGCAGCAGGATACCACCAAGTGCAAGTTGCAGTCGGAAATGGACTGGGATCGTTATATTCGCAGGGCACGGTGACATTAGTTGCCGAGGCCAACTTGGGAAACTTGCATATCCAAGTCCCAACTGTCGTCATTGCAGGTAACACAGCAACCGTATTGGCTTCCGTGGAGATAAATCGATACAGCATGGTTTCCTTCCACTTCGATCTGGGAGATGGCAGCAGTTTGCAGAGAGAGGATAGAGTGGACAGCTTACGATCGACCACAGTAGCAAATGAAGCTGTACAAAATTCATACAGCTTATCAGAAAACTTGGACTTGTTGGAGGTGACAATTGCAGTTATCGTAGTGGATAATCTTTATTGGAATAAGACAATAACGCCATTAATTGGCGATATGAAAGGCGAATACGGCGCTCTGTGGGCCAATAAAACAATTCAAGTTGTGAAAGAAGTTCAGACTGCTGAAATAGAACTGACGCATCCAGCTACAGCTTATATGACGGAAACCAATGTGGATTTTTCTGCTTTTCAAACGGGTGGGACTGGGGCGATTTACCACCATTGGAATTTTGGTGATAACAGTGACATTCAAGTGACACTTAGTGGAACAATACAACACACGTTTGCCAGTCCAGGGTTGTACACAGTGACGGTAGAAATATCAAATAATGCCAGCAGTGCATTGGCAAGCGTGGACGTTTACATCGAAGAGCCTGTTAAAGACTTGGAGTTGACTTATGATGGACCCACTCCCATTGGCCAAATAACGACCCTCACTGCTGAGACTACAGCAGGTTCTGCAGTGATGTATCAGTTTTATACGGGAGACGAATCAGAAGTGTCCCCGGTCCAGACTTCTTCCACACTGCAACACCAGTACAGGACAGTCGACAGCTTTAATGCGACTGTAAGGGCTTTCAATAATGTCAGTGAATCATGGGCTTCTATTTGGGTATACACCATGGATGACGAAACACTTCTAGTCGTTGACATTGAATCAGATGAGTGCGTTGCAGTTCACGTAGAAAACACCTTTAAAGCTGTTGTGGTTCACATGAATCCAAACACTTTAAATTACAACTGGGAATTTGGCACAGAACAAAATTCACCAGGTACTGGTTTGATGGAAATGCGCTACACTTACAGTGAAATGGGCACTTACACCATCAGTGTAACTGCGAGGGAACTGGTCACAATAGATGGAGATGTTCGCACTGGTGATCAAGGTGTGGGATCTTTGGATGTTGTGCAAATACCTCGATCGGACTCTAAGAGCACATCAGTGTGTGTTCAGGAACGAATAGCTGGTGTAGAAATTGTGACCAACAGTCCTTTGGCTGTTAGGGGTGATGAAACCATGGAAGCAATACTAGAAGTAAACCTCAGCATAGAAAATGGTTCAGACTACAGTGTAACATGGATCCATGGCGATACATCTGAAGGCGAAAATTTCATATTTGTTCCCACAATTTCATACACTTCAGTTGGGCTTTACGAAGTTAAATTAATTGTCGAAAATAAAGTAGGAGGAACAGTGGTCATCACTGAAGTTGATGTCCAAGAAATTATAGAAGCACCGACCATCACCTACAATTCAAGTAGTAGATTTCTCTCAACGAAGGAAAACTACAAATTTACGTCGATCGTAGAATACGGAACATCGATTTCATACAGATGGGATTTGTACACCATTCAAGATCCAAACACCATGGAGACATTCCATGCAGATAATATTGTTGTTCAGATACCACAAGTAAACACTTACGTACTAAAGGTAACAGCCATTAATGACGTTAGTGATGCGAGTGATAGTGTAGAATTATATCTTCAAGATCCAATCGCCGGGCTAGAGGTCACAGCCAATAGCACGAGCGTTGTAATGGGCAGCACGGTTGAATTTGTGTCTGGAATAGGAGAAGGTTCTTCTGTTCTTTACAGCTGGACCATGTGTCAGGGAAATGACTGTGAAACTGTTGTCGAAACCACTAATTATACTACATTTGTTCACGCATTTTCCAGCACGGGAACCTTTAAAATCAAAGTGGAAGCTTCCAATGAAATAAGCACCGAGGTTAACGAGATTCAAGTTGTTGTTATTGGCCCCATTCAGAATGCAAGTATTACTCTAATAAATCCAACCCTAGTTGAAGATCACTATGTCTCACACAACACAGAAATAACCATGGTAGGATCTGTCGGCCAAGGTAACGAAGTCAGTTACTCATGGAAAGTTGATCCACCCAGTGGACAAAAAATAGAAATGGTAGGACCCACTTTAAACCTAGAATTGGGAGAAGTTGGTCTCTATACATTTGAATTAAATGCTTCCAACTTATTTAGCCATGAAGTAGTCGAGTACGAAATTGAATCCGTTTCACTATTAAATGAAGTTAACATTGTATCACTCAATGGCACAAGAGGAAATCTAGGTGACACTATGATCTTTGAAGTAGACCTCGGAGAATTTTCATCGTCCGAAGTTGTATATAGGTGGTCGATAAACAAAGTCAGTTTTCATCCCGTGATGACGGTTGAAGAGTCACAAGGAAGGATTCAGCATTCATTCAGCGAGTATGGTGCTTACGATGTGTCGGTTGAGGTGTTAAATGTAATGAATACGGGTGGTGATGAAACTAGAGTTACCATTGCTGAAGATGTCGGAACAGTTGAAATAGTAATAAATGGATCCACTTCACATTACGTACGAACAGGTCGAACCATTTTGTTCAAGGGTTTGTTTGAACAGGGAGCGTCAACACAATTTCAATGGATTTTCCCAGATTCTGACCCACCAAGAGCGTACACGACGCAACTGGTTTCGCATGTCTTTCAAAGAGTTGGCGAGTTTGAGATAAAACTGAATGTAAGCAATTACATAAGCTTCACAAATGTTGGTTTGACGATTTACTCAGAAGAAGTGATTGCGAACTTGTCCATTGGGATGAATGGAACTGGACACCGTGGAACTGCAACACCACTCTCATCTCCGCTAGTATTTGTAGCAGCAACTGATAAAGGGTCGAATTTGACGTATGCATGGGATTTTGGAGAAGGTGACGGCCTCATTGAGAACTCAAATCGTACAATGTTGCATACATTTTCCAGTACCGGAGTTTTTACAGTGAAGGTCATTGTTGCAAATGATATAAGCAGCGAAGAGGAGTCTGTCGAAATTACAGTCCAGGAGCAAATAAAGGGTTTAGAACTTGTGAACTGTTGTGAGGAAGCAGTAAGAACTGGATCCAAGCTCTGGTTTGAATCACAGATGACGGCAGGTAGTGATGTAACGTATACGTGGATCATCGAGAAACCGAATGGTAACACCTTCCCGGAACATCAGGAGAAATTTTCCTATATACTTGACAAACCCGGTGTCTATTCCGTCAATCTCAAAGCAAGTAATAAACTGGGGACTGCTAATGCTTATGAAGACCTGCTTGTGGAGGACAAAATAGAGAAGGTGGTAATTGAAGGGTCGAGGGTTGTGTATGATAATCACTTTGACATTTTTTATGCAACGGTGACAGGAGGCACCAATGTCAAATACCAGTGGAAAGTGAACCTCATTCCACAAAAAGATGCGGTTAATAGCACTTTCCGCCACTTCTTCACTCTGGAGGGAGCCATATTTAAATTTGTGCGGCTTCAGGTCAAGGCATATAACGACGTCAGTATGGACATGGATTCATTGGTAGTAGAGGTCAAGCTTTTGGAGTGTAATAGACTGGAATTTGTACCGATTGGCGGTGGCGATAGAACCGAATTACGTTCACATAACATACACATTGAGGTCAGAATTGTTAGCAATTGTACGCGATATCCAATTGTGTACACGTGGGAGGTATTTAAAGCCGAGTGTTTACAGATTAGAGACAACACTACTACAGTGCGCCTTCTAGGCATTGACAAACATACTCTAAGCTTGGTCATACCAGCCAAACACATGGACATGGAATATGGCAACTATTGTGCGAAATTTACTGGTGCATTTGACGTGGATCCAGCATTGGAAACCATCACAACAGTAGACCTGAAGATCACAAAGTCACCACTGATTGCATTAATTTTGGGAGGTGGAGAAAGGTGTTTCTCAACAGACCAGAGTATTCTTTTGGATGGATCCAGTTCGTATGATCCTGATGACGACTGGTCTCACCTAAAATACAACTGGACCTGTTACGAAATGGTGAATAGCATTCTTTCATAATAATAACTAAAAACATCCCCACATTTAAATACTGACACCAAGCAATATACAAATAATTGTAGTCTATTAAAATTCAAAGGTATTTACTCTCAGCCTGGACAATATTTTCAAGGATTGAAAGTTGGAAATAAGGGTCAAACATGTGTTGTATGTTAGCTTCTACTGAAGTACAATTTTAACGCTGAACATTTCTGTGCTTTATTTGCGTAGGACAAAGTAGGTAATAGCATGGGTTCTGCCATACCATGCTTGAATAAAACAATAATTGCCAGTAAAGTTACCATTCCACCAGATCACTTGCAAGCTGGCAAGTCTTACCTCGTGAAGTTGGTAGTGTTCATGGACGGCCGGGAGTCGGATTTTGTAACTCAAATAGTAAGTAGTTAATGGAATCCTCATGGCGAAGAACATTGTTACCATCTGGTAGTAGTAGAAGGGGAAAAATATAAAAATATACTTATTACATTGTATTTCTGTCACGTCTGTCACATCGGATGTATTATCTACTTCTCTCGGCAGATACTACACATGTACATGTGCAGTGATAAACAGAATATTTATAAAACATTGAATGTCAATATGATGGATGAGCTCAGGTCTCACGGACTTATTTCTTTTCTTGCAGTTAACTATTAAAGAACCTACAGTGCCAACCGTATCGATAAAGTGTTTGTCGTGTTGGGAGGCAAACAACTACGTGATTCCCAGTTTTCCTATTAAGTTTGTTGGTTACTGTGGTAATTGTGAGAGGCTCACCAGGTACAACTGGACAATTTTTGATGATTTCAATGAAGAACTTGCACTGAACGTATCGGACACGTCAACAGGTAAGATCTATGTGTATCACCCTGAGTAAATTCAGGGGCAACGCAATAAAAATATATTGTAATTGTCTCATATATCTGCTCCAAGCACTGGAGAAGCAAATCAATTCACTGTAATAAGGCAAATATATCTGCTGCTGCACACATGAATATGTATCTTATCAGTGAGAACAGTTTTTTTATAATACCAATTACCATACCAATCATTTTACAGGGAATTAAATAGAGGTGTAATTTTATACTGTAGGGACGGATTTTAGAAACCTGGCAATCAATGAAAACGTCTTAGATACCAACACAGCATATACCTTCAAATTAAGTGTAACGGCAGACAACTTTGGGGGCCAGTGGGGATACGCACAAATGCGCCTTCCACCAAATCAACCCCCAAGGAATGGGAACTGTACTGTTGATCCATTAGTTGTTGAAGCTCTGATACAAGAAATTAACATTAGCTGTGGCCACTGGGAGGACATAGATGGTGGGCCAAACGATCAACTTACATATAACTTCTTCGTTGAGCGTATTGGGTTCTCGGATGACTGGTACCCACTGTACAAAGGACCACAGACCCAAGGCAATTTCTCTCTGGCTCCATGGCCTGATAGTAATTATGTGAAAGTGTATATGTACGTAGAAGATCGGCAAGGTGGCAGAACACTGGCCAATGAACAGTAAGGTTTTTTTTGTTTTTTATTGAATGTTGGTCACTGATCACTTGTCTTTCGCCGGAACCTGGTTTACAACTTGTGACCAGCTATTTCTAAGAGTTCAGTCTCAGACTGTACGAGTTTTCTGAGTTAAAAGGTCAAATGTTAATTCGGTTAACCCAAATTCGTTTTCAATTGAAAATTGCCCTTCATGTGGAATTGATTACAACAAACCTTTTCTAGTAAGTAATTGAGAAAATTTTACTTTAACTGAACAATGAAATATATAAATGATTTCGTTTATTTCAGGATAATTGAAGTGACAATGAAATTAGTAGGTGAAGGAGGCATAACTGCCTATCTGGAGAGAAGTGTCGAATATTTTGATGTTCTCCGACACATCAACAATCCCAAGGAAACACTGCAGTACCTCATTCCTTACACTAATATGGTACATTGTTTCTTGCTGTCTTTAATGTTAACAAGTAGTAGGAATTTAAAAAAACATTGAGTTAAAATAAAAAAACCCTGGATAATCGGGTGAAAGGAAAATGAAAACTTCATGGGGATATGAATAAGATATGTATTGTTTTTTAATTTATAGTTAAATGGACAATCGGCTACGGGAAATATGTCAGCGTTAGATCAGAAGACTCACATCCACCTCAGATTTCTGCTGTTGACCCTAATCAACGACACTGTCACCATTAAAACTATTGACGATGTGCAGCAACTGGCATATCAACTTCTTCTGACCACGGTAAGCTAATTTGAAAACCATACTACATGTGCACATCGGCCATGTAACATATGGGCATTATTATTTGAGACGTTAAATCACAACTCATAAAAACTAATCATTTTAAAAGCTACTTAAATTAAGGACGAATAGAGAAATAGACCTCAAGGAGAGCAAAATAACTAAGAAAGCAATTTTGCCAAGTCTTTCATGTCAACGTGACACAACAATAGAGTAGTAAAAAGTCATAATTGGCACTTTTCAGATGTACAAGGAGGAGTTCCCCCAGCTGAGCCATATGTTTTCACAGACCGTTTTTAAACTGGACTCAATAATACAGAACCTGCTGTACCAGGCATCGGCTGCCACAAGTTCAAGTGACTTGGTTCCTTCGTACATTCTAGTTACCATCGCTAACGTGCTGGAAGCACTGATGTTCAATCGAACAAGTAAACCGTTTGATGAAACAAATCTACCCTTCGATGAAATGAAGATTCTTACGGAGAAAGTGGTGAATATGATCGATCTGTACTTGGTGCAGGTATACCTTGAGACGCAAATCACTGGTGAAAGACCAGTGTTTGTTGATGCAGGATATTTCAGTACCAAAGGCCAACGTCTACTAGCACAAAATATGATGACACATATGACAATGGATGGGACAGAGGCAAAAGCTCTGTTACCAGAGGGACTGCTTGATAACATCGATGAAGAAGCGACAGAGGTATTTCAAACTATGACCTGCATGGTGACAAATCCATTTAACTGGGGCTCTGAAGAGAGTGGCTTCTTTATTTCATCTCAAGTGCTCATGGTCTCATTTAGATATGCTGAAAATAAATCTGAAGTAGACATCTCCAATTTGCCTGAAGACAAGTTGGTACAAATTTGGATTCCGAAAGTTGAAGATCCAGGGTATGGTGTACCTGTTTCCGATCCCGTTTATGTGTCATTAGCACCGAATCAAAGCCTCCAGACATCTTTAAATATCTCTGAGACATTGAAGCTTGGATCAGCAGTCCACATAGAAATAAAGGCAGTTGTACCAGATGGTGAACAATTCTGTGTTATGGCATACCTTGGGTTTGGTTATCAACCATTCTGGTACAGATACGATGATATACTCAGTATAACAGCAGAGAGTCAGGCGTCTTCCAATCATACCAATTACACATTCTTCATTTACGAGTAAGTCCACTTAACTAGACAATCGTTTTATTTTTGTATCTATTAAACTTATGCAAATGTTTAAATAAAAAATAATGGCAGTGGACATGTGCAACTACATGTAAAATGAGACGCTTATTACAATTCTTCAGATGTTGTGCACTATAAAAATATGAGTACGAATGTCGTAATGCCTACAGCCAGGGAAATACAATGCACTTAATTAATTAATCAATGAATTAATTAATATAGTTCATGATCCAAACTGAGTATTTATATTCAATGACGTCTTTTTTCCAGGGACAGCGAGAATGATACGAGCTATTACGTGACTCTACATAACACTAATTTGGAGAAATCTGTTAACGTTAGTCTCACATTCTACGAGAGTGCCTGTCTCTTTTACGACACAAACTCTTCCCTATGGAACACGAGTGGATGCTGCCCGAATGTAAATAGTAATCCGAATATCACGGTGTGTGATTGCAATCATATGACGATGTTTGGTGCATCAGTGAAATATACACCGATCCTGATAAACTTTGAGGACCTCACAGTAAGTAACTTTTCAAGTAACACTGGACTGTTACATTTTTAATATTTGGTGACTTTAACAGTAGTTTTTTACACTTAAGGTTAATGAAAGACATCATTTTGTAAATGCTGTCATGATTATCTTGGAGAACACTATGTACGTCTCATGGCAGTTAATTAATAGATAAATTGTCTGATTATACTTTATGTATGTTTTTGTGTTTATATTTATACTACAAGAGAGATGTGCAGATGATGTGGTTTTTAGATGTGTACAAGCCGTGTGCTGTTGATTCTTTGTAGGAGCTGAATATCGAAGACAATCCCATAGCAGTAGTAGTTATATGTAGTATAGCAGCAGCTTACATGTTGATCCTACTGTGGGCACACTGTAGGGACAAGTCAGACCTTGACAAAATCGGCTTTATACCCCTGTGTGGCAGAGATGGTGCTTTCAAGTATGAAGTGGTTGTGGTTACAGGGCGATATGGTGGATCCGGTAAGGTTTCATGGTGCAGAGACATAGTCAGAAGTGTAATAGTACAAGTTTAAATGAATTAGACAACACAATGACAAATGTACTAAATTGCACTTTGACTAGCGCATTATCATCTGCATGTCAAAAGTAACACTGAGTAGCTATTATCTTACTTTTTTGGTGTGTGTTTGTACTATTTGTGCACTTGAGTATCACGATTACACAATTTACCACATTATTGTTTCGCAGGTACAACAGCTAATGTAGGAATACAGATTTATGGAGAAGAAGCATACAGTAGTGCATGTCATCTCTGTAAGCAAGGGGCCTTTCCACGCAGTGGTGAAGACATGTTTCTAATTGCTACAGAATCAAGTCTAGGACCTTTGTGGAAGGTACATACGCAATATTCACAAAATGAGTGTTATACTTTTTGGAATATGTTCTTAGAAAAATCATGCACTTGTTTCAGCTGGTGGGCCAATGCGTTACTTTCATTTTAGGTTCTTATCTGGCATGACAATACAGGTTTACATCCAAGTTGGTACTTGTCACGCGTTATTGTTCGTGATCTGCAGACCAACAAAAAGTATTATTTTCTTTGTGACAACTGGTTGTGTCTGTGGAAAGGGGATGGCGAAATTCAAAGAGATCTGTATGTAGCAAGTAAGTTCAAATAATTTTGACTGATTTGGTTGGTCTTGGTAATAGGCATCTTTGGTGGTCAAGTAAAAAACAAATTATGTGCATGTAGTTTTGATATATTGTCATTGCTCAAGTTTGGTGGCTGTCACAAAATTCAACTGCCTTCGAAATTGTTTTAGTTTCTTACGTCAACACTTTGAATTTCAGCATACGAAGACCTAACTAAATTTGGAACAGTACTGAAAACTGAGATCTCTCGGGGATTTGCAGAGCGTCATTTGTGGATGTCTGTGATTGAAAGGCGACCACGGAGTAGATTCACGAGAGTGCAGAGGGTGACTTGTGTGTTGACACTACTGTATACCTACATGGCTGTCAATATGATGTGGTGCGTACACAAGTCAAATTAAATTTCTTATTAAATTAAGGTTAAATTGATTTTTTTCAGTTGTATTTAGTCCACATGTTACTGAAAAATTGCCCAAAATCCAAAATCATAACAAAAATCACTTAAAATCAAAAGTTTTTGGGCAAAATCTAGTTAGTTCTTTGCTTCCTATCCCGAAAATCTGCCCGAAAAAATTCGATTACACGTACAAAACATTGGACTTTTGGATATTTAGTGATATTCTATTCAAAACAGTTGAATACATATGCCTCCGTTGGGATGATGTTTTAGGTATGGACTGTTGAAAGCACCAACAGTTACGGAGCAGGCTTTAGGTTGGATTACAATGACTTGGAGTGATGTCACAAATGGATTACTTACAACTGTTATGGTTCTTCCGGTTAATCTGGCCATTATGTGGATGTTCAAGAGAAGCAAATCAAGCATGGTATGATGCTTTGTCATTTATATCATTGTTGAAGCAAGGGGAAGTTCTCTTTCAAATAGTCCTGTAATATATTGCATAAAACATTACGTGACAAGCACATTTTGAAACCTACGAAAAAAAATAAGTACATGTACAGTGGGACCTGTATTTTACGACACTTTTTTTGAATAAGATTCTTTCTCATATATGACACTTTTGAGTCAAATGTACTGGTACCAAATGTGTGTACTCTTACCTTTTTACTCTGACACTTTGTAAAGCAAACGTTGGGGTGTTTCTCAAAATGTCCTACTGTACACGTATTAACTTCACATCAAAACATCAAAAAAAATTACAAATGTCCGTAACTACTTAGCAAATTCAGAAATTGGTGTATTTAAATCAGTGTTTTCTGGGTTTAAAATAAATTGCAAAAAGTCAGTTATACAGTTTGTTCTTTTACTCATTTTAGTACCATGCTGCAGATTTAAAAAGAAGTACATCAGCTCAGACCATAGAAATCGATGCAATGATAGAATTATCTCAAACAGGAGACTCCTTCTATTCTTATGGTATTCCGTCGGACATACCCTCGTTAAGTGGGATGAGTTCTACCGAGTCTCTTGCTGTAAGTATGTGCGGATATTTGCTACAAAACTTAAAGACTACGTAATAAGTGTTGAATCAGTAAATGAACAATATGGTAAACAGACGGTATATTGTTATACTTCTTTACACAGTTCCTTATTTAGATTTTGTATGGACTGTTTCGTGATATTCAGTTATTCTGTTTCCAGGTTGCAGGAAAGTTGCACAGGAGTAAACCAAAATACAAAAGACGTGACAAGGTTAGATACAATTCAATTTCGCATATCAAAATCGGCAATTTTACACTTTTAAGAGTGTATCTTTGATGAATACAATACACTGAGATTATAATTGAGTCATAATGCATGTATTTACAGGTTGAAAATCAAATAAAGCATTGTTCATCCACCGAAAGCGTGGTTTGTTATCCTGATAAAGATGGAAAAAAGGAGGACATTCCCATGAAAACTATTGGAGCGTATGATGAAAAGGTAAAACGTTACATTCTACTAATTTGACAAATATGAAGTAGTTATTTATTATCACCACGGAAACTATTTGTGTGCAAAAGTTGGTAAAAGTGTTGAGCCATGTATTTGGTTTCTGTTCCTCAGAAAAATGATGAGGACGAAGAGGATGATGCTGCATTTGTACCAATTTCCAGATCTTACAGAGACAGCTCCAGGTTTGCACATGACAAAAACCAGAATAGGATCAAACCTCGCAAGTAAGTATCAAAACAAACTCACATATATCCGTGTCGTTAGAAACTAAAATGTGATATATGTTTCTCTGAATACAAATATAATATCGATTGTTTAATATTTAATAGACGAGGAGATAACATGAGTGACGCAGACGATGAAGCCAGTGTTATAACAGGAGTTATGCCTCGCACAACTAGGGTGCTGAAGTCTAGAAGTCGTAGTTCACCGAGATCGAGAAAAAGTAGCATAACGTCTTATGGCAGTGGTATTCAACGCAGATCCAGGCAAGGCAGTAATAACCCGTCACAAATATCAACAGGTATTGTTAGACCCTCATTCTCGAGGTGCTTATCAATCTCGTACATGCACATATGTTGGTGTACAATAAAGAGATTAGTTTGAAAGGCAACTTAAAGTAAACTTTTGACAATAAACAAAGTTAAAGAACTTAGCTATGTAAGCATAGAAAGATTGAATTAGATATGTTTAACTTGTGTTTTTGTAGAAGGAGAGAACATAGACTGCGACTCTGAAGCCAGCTTTGAAGTAACAAGAACAGTTGAAAAGGTCACTTACAAAAAGCGCAAAAGTAGTCGCCAGTTGTCTTCTGCTATCAGTGCAGTGTACAGTAAAGAATCAACAACAGTTCAAACAACAGAATCAAAACAGAAAGGATTTAATCCTAGAGATGACGCAAATCTACAGGCGGATGACATTCAGAATGTTATAGATGAAATAGATGGAAATTTGAAAGATACAACTGAGGTAACTTGTAAAAACAAAAAGAAGATAGAGAGTGATCAAGGAAACCAGAGATCAGGAGGCGTGGAGGAAGTTTTGGACAAAGATAAAATGAGGGAGAGAGCAGGGTCCGATGTCAGCCAGACAGATTCGATCATAGATGACGAAAAGAAAAGGTAAGAACGCCACACTGTTTTGATTTATTTTGTTTGCACAATTTATAAAATAGTTATGAAGTGAAGATAGCTTTGACCTATTAGCTGGTAAGAAGAGTTTTTCAAACTGGTTTGATAAGGTGAATACACGGGGTTTTTTTCCATCTTATTGACAGGATAAAAGAAAGTAAGGTTAAGAAGAGGTGGGAGCAGATCACTTTACCGAGTGACTTCCCGGAGGATTACCGAGACAGTGACTCGGATGATCATTGGTACGGCAGGCAATTCTCAGTAAGAAGATCTGAGACGATTCGCTCTGTCAGCAGTCAGACCAGTACATCCACTGTATTTTCAAGTGAGTGATTTTTTTCTGTTATGTTGTAATTTTGGCATATTTGACACAGTTAACAATGTGTGTATTGTAGGAAAGTTGTGTTGAGCAAAAACCTAACCAATTATTAGTACCGTTTCTGTTGCTTTATACGTGTTGTAATTTCTTCTTCCTTCCTTCAGGATCGATAGCACAAGTCATCCCCTGGATTTCCAATCAACCGAGTAAATGTCTGCTACCTCACTGGTGTGTCTACTTGGCCTACTTGATATGCCTTCTACTATCGGCATTCTCCATTGTGGTCATAATACTGTCCGGACATGAGTTTGGAAAGGCGCTGGCAGTGAAGTGGCTATTGGCCTGCTTTGTGTCAATCGTCGAGTCAATAATAATTATCGAACCTTTGAAGGTAAGTATTCTTAAATGTTGGACTAATATGTTATTTCAGACTGAAGTTTATAAATGCACATCTCTCTTTAATCAAGATTATTTATAAAATAAAAAATATCTTGTTTTAGGTACTCGTGCTAGCCATACTTCTAGCTTTCATGGCTAGAGGTATAGAAGATCAAGACTTAGATGTCATTGATGGTCAGCCTTTGTGTGAAGTCAATGAATCAGCTCAGGTATGATAGATTTATTATGACTGAAATCGTGGTGAAGGTGACATATGCTTTTGAATAACTATCGTTGTTTATTCATTAATTTTTTAAACACATAAAGATGAAATATGATGTTTCTATTACAAAAGACGATTTTACTTATTTGTTGAATTCCACCACGGTTCTTCCGTACATGTTTCGTACGACATGGTCAAGAGTGTATAGTGCCTACTTGTGACTGCTGTGGGTCAAAGGTCTTGTTTAAAAGTACTAGAAAAATCTTTGGAAAGATAAGGTCTAATGTCACCTTTGTAAAACTGGTACATATTTTTGGTAACGAAATGCATTTTTGCACGTCATTAATTAATGGAACTTTTTAAAGTAAACTTTCCGTTTTGAGGGAAAGTGATTGTTTTCTTATCAACATTGTTGTGTTTGTTTAAATGACACTCGATGATCAGATATAAAGTCTAGCCAAAAGATGGTCCCATATTTCGTCACTGAACGATATGGTGAAAAATATGTACAATCAGTGTTTGTTATCGAACATTAGTTATTTGGCCTTTGTCGTTCCATAAAGATATTGTTGCCATAAAGTATTTGATTTATTATGAAATGGGAGGTGCACAAGAATGTTGGAATATGGTGGAAGTGATTTGCAAATGCATACATGTCTTCATTTATTTTGAGAAAATATTTTGAAGAATATGTAATTATAATTGCCATTTTTCTAATGTTTTCAGTCAGTTCGGCATAGATTGGATTACATCTTCTGCCGCACTTTGAAATCAAAAATTAAAAAAAAAAGAAAACTAAAAAAAAACTACACGATTGGCCTCATTTTAAAACTTAAGTGTATCAATTTTTGTAGGACGTTCGTTTGAAGCCACTGGCTGGATATGCATTGGAGAATGCCAGACAAGAAGGAGAAAAATTACGTCAAATGCGACGGGTGATTCGCGAAACAATCTCACACATTTTCCTGCTTTGGACAGTGATGACAATAGCTTATTTGGCACACAGTGATTGGGCTTATTTTGCTGCATCAAATAAAGTAGATGTATTTGTGGCAGCAAATAGAAACGGCTCAATGAACTTCACCGAAATTAAGACGTAAGTTTAATGCATGGGTAACTGTGGCGAACCCTTTAATTAATTAAATAGAAATTCAAAAAGTGATTGATTAGTGTTGTTTTAAGTTCAAAGGGTAGAAAACTTAGAAATCTAGTGTGGAAAATATTATTTTTCTGCAGTAGTTATCTTTGCAGTGGCCTTTACACAGTCATTATTGATCACTTCAGTTTTACACACTGGGTCGGCCATCTGAAATACAAGTTGTGCAGTAGTGTGTATGATTATGACTTTTAAAAAGTGACTGCCTTCAACAAATGTAATCTCATCTCTGATTATCGTTGACATGTCTTATGCACACGCAATTAATAATTAACCAAGTTTATTTGAATACAACATTCTTACAGAATCGACAACTGGTGGAACTGGACAGGGAGCACCCTGACCCCGGGATTGTTCCAAGATGTTAACCTGGATATAAACGACCAAGATCATCTGTTTGGTGTGGCCAGATTGAGGCAAATTAGGCACAATCCTGGTGTGTACAAGTTTATTATTGTTGCATATACTTCTTGTATTGCTGTCAGGGCAAATTATGTAGTTTTCGTAGTAGGAGTTTATTTCAAGGTTTTTACATGTATTTATACACTTGTACAAAAAAAGAAATGCTGCACACAATGCCATATATTATATTGTAGATGACTGTATGACTGAAAACTACATGAAAAAACCTGGAGCATGGTATCTGGTATCCGGAGGATGTTACTCCACTTCATCCAGTACGAAGGACACCAGAGATTACATTGAAGGGTGGAAACAAGATTTAGACGTTAATGCAACCTGGAAATACGAATCTGATGACGAATTAGAAGGGTGAGAGGAACTATTCAGCAGAACTTGTTTTGTACTTTTCAAAAATATATATCTTTGGCACATTTAGTACCTCAAATCATCCCTCTCTTGCACAAATTTCAGGATCCGCTATTGATTTACTCACCATAACAATCTGTGACAAATTGTGACAGTTAATTTAGGCTCCGTAGAAAAAGTAAAGACTTAACATAAAGTTGTGCTGAATCTGTTGAATTATGTTTTCGGGGTGGGGGCAGAGGGGTAAGGAGAGGAATAAACTTTACTGACAAACATTTGAATCTCCTGTTACACCTAACTGCATCTTTAATTCACTTTCTCATGTTGAGAAAGGTGAAAAGGAATGCATGCATGAATATTAACATGTTTTACAGGGGTAAATACACCGGTGTAGTAAGCAGTTATTCTGGTGATGGCTATGCTCAGTTACTCGGTTCTTCCGCAGACGAAACTTTGTCCATTCTGAACGAGCTTAAAACTAACACATGGATCGATAGAGGGTATGCATGCATGTAGAATAGGCCTAATTAATGTTTCTCTTTGTGTTCATGTTTCTTAAAGTCTGCTACATATAAATATCTGCTGTACAGATTACGCGGTAGCATCATTTTAGTTATGTGCACATCTAAAACTAATTAAAATGCAATAAGTCATAAAGTTGTTTTATTTGACGCTTTTGCTTTTTGTGTACTTCGCTTACCTGCTGTGGTGCACAGAACCAGGTTTTGAACACTTAATATTTTTGTTTATTTTTAAACGTTTGTGTTTAGCATTTTCAAGTATTACAGTATTGAAACCTGCAAATTTTGGCACGGTGATTGGTACTTACATTCACTTTATCTCCTCAACTAATGTACAGTGTATATCTTGTTGTGAGCATATTAACACCTAAGAAAATTACCTTACTTGTAACCAGGTTCATTATATGTGGCCATAAACAAGGATGTGGTTCACTTGGTACTGTACTTCTTGTAAAAACATGTGTCACTTATACTTATTTACATGAAATACTTAATTTTTCAATTGTAAATGAATATCCAGCTACATGACGAGGTCATGTAAATATGGAGTTTCGTGCCAAAAATTAATTATGAATGTGTATATTTTACGAGAAGTATAGTACATAGAATGTTGGGCAAGCCTTGTTTTGGAAATACATTTTGGATAGTAATCTGCAAATTGAGCATGAAACAACAAATACAAATGCAACTAAATAGACTAACAAAATAAGAAAAACTGCACATAAGTTTTTCATTTTGGAATAAATTATTTTATACAGAACGAGGGTTGTTATAGTAGAGTTTACCATGTACAGCCCATCACACAACTTCAACTCAGTGATTAGGCTAGCAGCGGAGCTTCCAATATCAGGTATGAAAACCAATAAATTGTGGTATCTCAAATTGTAAATCGCAAGGTATTCTGTTTCGTATACACATGTGGACTATGCATTATTTTAAATCACAGGCGGCTTTGTGACGAGTTACGACATAAGATCTTACAGAGCAATGAGATTTGTACCAAATAATGTGGATGTCATCATGGTGTTTGAGGTATGCATGGCTTTAACATAAATAACTGTAGGGAAGTCTTTAATTCTCCCTGTGTATGAACATGTAGCCAATTTTTGATGGAATTTGTAACATGTTTAACATTTGTACGTGTGTGCATGCGTGTGTGCATGCGTGTAGGGTGCCGGGAACGTGTGTCACATGTGCATACATGTGTCACATGTGTATGTATGTATTTATTAAATTAACAAATGAAAAAAGTCCATGTTACAAACAATCTCGGGATATTTTTCATGAAATGCTTAAAACTCTGTTTGCAGGTTATGTTCAGTGTTATCATCCTCTACTTTGTCATTTACCTGATTTATGCAATGATCAGTGAGGGTCCAGCATTCATCCTCACCTTCTGGGGTCTAATTGAAGTGATCCTGACCAGTTTGGGTCTTGCTCAGGTCATAATCTATATCCAGCGCATGGTGGTGGACACTTCATTAATGGACCAGTACATGGACAACATGAACGGTTACACGAGCTTTATCAAAGGTGTGAACTTGGCATATGATTGGTACAATATAACAGCAGTTTTGGTGTTTATAATGACAGTTTGGGTAAGTTTTACGATTTGTATACAGTTATTAGCTCGTTAGTTTCTATTATTCCATATTTCTGCTGCTATTCGTAGTTATGCCAAACGTGTACTGAATTTACACAGTTACTACGAGGGCAAAATGATTCCGAGTTTTTGGCTCATTTGGCATATATGCCAAAGAGCCTATAGAATCCTGATTTGTCCGTCGTCGTTGTCATTGTCTGTGTCAGTGTCTATGCACACTCACCCTGAGCACACTATTGATCATAGAGACTTCATATTTTACACACATATGCACCTATGTCCCCCATGA
>JBCAUI010525798.1:0-11617 GCA_038406195.1 Haplosyllis anthogorgicola | reverse complement strand
TTTTTCTCGATTTTTGGGCGAAAATAGGTGAAAAATTGGATTGGCGCCCCCCCCCCTACGGGAAATCCTGGATCCGCTCATGCAGTGGCAATGAAAATAGGGCTATAACAGTCTGAATAACAGTATTCACAAAATACAAACTGAAGCTGTCAGTACGAATGAATACACAATTGCAATCTGCTAACATTCATCTGACAAAAGACTTTCTGTATTGAAACTAGCACAGCGAAAGGATAAAGATCGACACACAAAATACATACGTACATGTAGGCCTATTGTCACAGGCCAACACATCATATCCCAGGGTTCCACAGCTGTGTAGTTTTCTGCCAACAAGACGGCACTTTAACTTTCACATGCCGCTTTTGGCACAAGGGCAAATTTAATTCGTTCCAACACGTAGGGATTTTTGGCTTTGTAAGATCTTATCCGTAAAGGGATATAAATTTGTCGTTAAGGCATTTGCGTGGTGCATTCTCTGCAAAGGCCTCGGAGAGAAGATACCACTTTACAACAAATACGTTTACAGCTTGTAGAGCCTTAGCCGTTTCAAAAATGAGGAAGGCATTTGCTGTTGCTGTGACCGGCTTGACCGCAGGGGCGGCCGTAGGAGGGTACGTTACGTACAAGAAGAACGCCGAGGTTTATGCCAGATGCTGGACATCAAGCGGACACCTCAAGTATCCCGCAAGTGCCAACTTTCCCGATCTCAGCCAGCACAACAATGTAATGGCCAAAATCCTAACTCCGGCGGTAGGTTAAACTTTTCTTTTATCATCTACAATTTTTTTTTATAATTTAATATCAAATTGATGCATATTAATTAAACAATTGTTATTAATTAATAAAAAATTATATTATGCTTTTAAATGTCAAAAAGAACAGCAAAAATAGTTCTGTCCTTTTTGACCTTGGAAACTAATAACAACCTCCATGACGACATTCTCTCTCTGTCGGAGCCGCACACATGGCAATGATGGTGAGGTTGGGAGGAATTGGACCGCAACGCTTGCCGCGTTGTATTTACTCGGTGAATGACATTATTTGCATTGTATCACGACACTATTAATGCTATCTGTGATGGTGTTTCAGATGTACGCCAAGTTGCGAGATCGCCAGACTCCCAATGGATGGACTCTGGACCAATGCATCCAGACTGGAGTGGATAATCCAGGACATCCATTCATCACGACTGTCGGATGTGTGGCTGGAGATGAGGAGAGCTACGAGGTAAACAAACTTAATTTACTTATCAAATTATACAAAAATCATACTGGGAAGTTCACAAAGTATTTGGTTGGTATTTGTCATATTAGAAAATCATATTTACACAAAATCATATTTGTACAAAAACAAAAGTCCAGCAGCAACATATGGCCCATGGGTCTTGACCAAGTGTACTAAAAATGTACACTAAACTCGTAAAATACACAATGTATGTTTGAATTTGAATAATTATTAAACTAGTTTTCTCCATAAATACGCAATTAAAGCGTCAAAAAGGAATTGAAAAAGGGAAAATACAAAATACAATTTTCTTATCAGATACTTTTAATTGCTAATTTCAAATCGCTGTCTCGATATAAGGTCGCATTCATGGCATTACTTTTAACTCTTTCATACGCCGACAACTTAATATCATGAATGATCAGACTTACTGAAACAAGCTCAATGAAGAATCACTAATTCAGAGTATATATCTCTGAGTTGGGGATTACTTTCGAAATACAATTTACTTAACTACCTTGCCAAGTCAAACTTGCGGATCATAATTCTTAGCGCATTAACAATGTACGCAGAGTTGGTAGCGTAAAATTCGGCACTATGCGTAAGTAGACTTACGGTGATAATACCCTGTAAGCCTTACGTCATGCGTGCGGATCCAATGAGTCCGGATGGATCAGGCTCGTCTGGTATTATTAAAAGCAAATTAGAACAATACCATGGAGGCACAATATCGCTTTGACACTGATATAGAAATTGTGCAAATGAGGCCAACTCTCAAATAATACAGTAAAATAACAAATTTATATGGTTTACGAACTGGAAATATACACGACAGCAACAATTTGAGAATGTTGCTCTGACTTAAGTGCAATTGCAATGACATTTCCTAAATCTGAAAGCGTAATCAAACCCATTTTCTCATCTACTGACTGATCCGATTCAGAAAACTGCATGCAAGCTTACAACAGCTTTGCAATTTGGTTTCGCACATTTATGAACCAATGAACCAAGATATTTCTGCTGTTTTAGCAATCGTATTCGCTTGTTGCAGGTGTTCGCGGACATGTTTGATGCAGTCATTGATGAGAGGCACGGCGGATACAAACCTGGACAAATCCACCCGACTGATCTGGATGCAACCAAGGTGTGATACTCACTTCAGTCAAGCCTTTACATGACGTACTTTCGATGAACTTACATTTTGGTCTTTTTACTGTTTTAATTTGTACAACGCTCCTTTGAATATCCGACATTTTCATGTATACAATTTTTAATTTTTCCTGCCAAGGCCACTTTTTGTACTGTGTCATTCAACTTTTTTAAGGAATAGCCATCTGCCTTCACTGGCGAATCCAGGATTTCTGGTATGGTGGGGTGCCAACCTTGGGGCACCCCAGATTTTATCCCCACTTTTACATAAAAATTGTGATAATTATTGACTTTCATTTTGGTATCACACAGGTAAGAGGAGGATACTTTGATCCAAACTACGTTCTGTCGAGCCGTGTAAGAACCGGCCGCTGCATCCGAGGCCTAAGCTTGCCACCAGCCTGTTCCCGAGCTGAGCGCAGAGAGACGGAGAGGGTGGTCGTTGACGCCCTGTCCAACCTGACCGGCCAGTTCAAGGGCAAATACTATCCTCTAGGCAACATGACTGACCAAGAACAAGAACAGCTTATTAATGTAAGTCCATCATACTGCTGATAATGGCATATCCAAGTACAATAGAACCTGTCTTGGGCGACATCCTACCTTTTACGACACTTATGGGAGGAAAAAGTTCAGTGTCGCTAAAGACCGGTTCTACTATACATGAATTTCATATTTCATATTCAAAAGAATGGGTCCCAAATTTAAATTTTGAGAAATCACAAAGATATTAAATATGAATGAATCCTGTGGACTACTTAAGATAAATTGAAAACACAAAGGTAACTCTTGAAATGTCTAATTTTGCTCCCATAGGATCACTTCCTGTTCGACAAGCCAGTATCTCCACTGCTTTTGGCATCTGGAATGGCCCGCGACTGGCCAGACTCGCGTGGAATTTGGCATAATGAATCCAAAAACTTCCTTGTTTGGGTTAATGAAGAGGACCATACCCGAGTCATCTCCATGGAGAAGGGAGGAAACATGAAAAGAGTGTTTGAACGATTCTGCGAAGGACTAAAGCTGGTAAGTGGACTTACACTGTATGCACTTCATGCATGCCGTAATGTTCTTGATCTGTGACTTTGGGACATTCATTTGCAAACAAACTAGCAGCTATGTGTTACTAGGTGAATTGTAACCTCTTCACTGGTATCTTTTTAACACACCAGATGTTGGTCTGAAATGGCCGGTTTCAGGTGTCTTCTCTCCTTTGGCAGACTAGTTTGCACCGTCAGAATTTAAATGGTTAAAATGTTGACCTTTTGGAGAATACCGGTACATATTAACTGAAACTGAAATTTTTACAAGAGGACTACAAAATGAATGATACCAGTACAATTTTGCATCGGATAAACAGCCAACTGTTCCTAACGCTGATCTAACTTTATTAACTTGTTCAACACACCACGATTCTTTTTCCTTAGGTTGAAAAACATATTCAAAACAAGGGATGGGAATTTCAATGGAACCCACACTTAGGCTATATCCTAACTTGCCCCAGCAACTTGGGCACCGGACTACGAGCTGGAGTCCATGTCAAATTACCTAACATGGGCAAGCATCCCCAATTTGATGAAATCTTAAACAACCTAAGACTCCAGAAGAGAGGCACTGGTGGTGTAGACACGGCATCTGTTGGCGGCACATTTGACATCAGCAACAGTGACCGCCTTGGAAAATCAGAGGTCAGTAATTTCCCTTGTATTATTACATCTTTGTCACCAACTGCTCAGATTATGAATATTAATAAATTACTATTACTCCTGTGGGCAGATTACACCGGTCTGTTTATGTTCCTTCTGACCATGGTCTGATTTTCAGTTCAAATATGCACAATAAATTACACATGTACAGTATGGACAATTTCAAAGAAAATGTGCATTAATCCAAAATTTTCACAGTACTTACACACACGTCACTGCTTTGAATCTGATGCAGTTATAAACGTTAAAATCTTGTCCCTTTTGCAGTCAGTAAACAACTTGCAGTAACAGTTACAATTGCACCTATAATTTCAGGTTGAACTTGTACAATTAGTCATCGATGGCGTCAACCTCCTTATCGAAATGGAAAAGAAACTGGAGAAGAGGCAGTCCATTAACAGCCTTATTCCAGCACCAAAATAAGATGTCTCCGTCAAATACGTTTTCATTTTAACGATTTTGAATGCTGGAAACCTGTACGCATTAGCACAAAACTTCATATTTCAACAAACGTGTTCAAAATCATGAATCTTACTTGGTCTTGTTAGTAGAATCACTGGTACATTTTTATGTATCTATGATAAAATTAAAATTACGGATAGCTCTTTGCTTAGAATCTCTCAAATCGTCTTCAACACACTTTTCTTCTGCTTTGACTGTCCAAAATTTGAAGACCAAGCGAGAATCACGAATCATATCATGACGTACAGCATGGTAGTAGTTAAGCGTACAGCAGAGTACAGCCAAATTTGCTTTTCATCGCCACACATAGTGCTCAGCCAAAATTTCCCATAGCCGTTGCCAAAAGTAGCCATACAAGAATCTTATAACCCTAACCAAAGAATTCCGACAATTATGGAAAACAGGGTAATGAGTAGAGGATATCAAGAATAATTTTCCATAAGATAACACTACCCTCCTGCAAAGTGGGTAGCATGCAAAGCAGTATTGCCTGTACGACTGTACGTGCAGGTTTTTTATTTGTATCACTTTAAGCATAAGTCAAGAGTCTATATTTTCACACTTTTTCTATCCTTTCGTCGACTTTTTTGTCACTAAGTTTCTTACAAATTACATGTGTACATGTATGAATACTAAAAGGCCACATTTTGCCCTACAATACTTAACACATTTAGATCGGAAATAGAATAGTACTCTGGAAATTTTGAAAACGGAGGTTCAATTAATAAAATTTGTTCAAAATATATATATATATATATGCGTTACTGTTTTCCTTTTTACTTTTTCTTTTTTGAAGAAGACAAAAATAGTCGAAACCGGTTGGACCTGTAGAAAGCCCGAATAAATCAAATATAAATACTAGAACCAGTGTTTGGTGCCTCTATCTACTTGAAATTTTTACTGATAAAGATGAAAATATCAACGACACGTACGTTCGACTACCTTAATATGTATTATTAAAAGTCTCAGAAATGATACAAATACATGTATTTTTAAATTACGACGATTGACTCCGCAAAATGTACATAGATATATCGTAAACAGCTAATAAATATGTAGTAAAATTTCAAAATTACCTAATAATTGAATAAAATATGTAATGAAAATTCATCTAATATTCGGGTACACATGCACATGTGTAAACGGATTTCTACATGTAAATGTACTTAAGCGTGTATATAAATACATGTGCATGTATTTAATCGTTATGCTGCCTTTTCCAGATTTGTAGTTGCCAGTTTGAACTATTCTTGTGAACCCTCAAAGTTGGTTGATATTGTCCCAAAAATATGTCCAGTCAAAAACAACAAGGCTTATTTTTTAATCATTTGGATTACATTGCATGGTCAGGATTTTCAAAGTGCAGCGATCGGAAATAAAAAAAAATAAAAATGGAAATTGAAGTTAGTCTCTAAAAGTCAAAACTGTTCAAAAAAATACATAAAATATTTTCCTCAATCTACTTCCAATGGATTGACTTCAAACAGCTCCAAGACTGCTGTATTTTGCATTGCATAATGTGTTTCATCTGCAAAATAAAATTTTATTTTTTGAAATGCCAATTTCAAAGTGTGGTGGGTAATGTAATCCAAACAATTAATAAAAAAAGCTTAATTTAAAAACAAACAAACAAAACAATGACTGCATCATAGTTCATAAATATAGAAGGCACATACGAGATGGGGGTATCCTATTTTAAGTCCTGATTCAGAGGTTTTGACCTCTTTCCTCTTCCTTTACCCTTACCTTGACCACGACCACGACCCCTCCCTCGACCACGCAAATTCTCTTCATGTGATGATACACCCTCCTGCGCACCATCACTGGGACTGTCAAACGTCAATTTCCGCTTATGTTTAGGTTGCTGGACGCTACCTGCGAGTGATTCTGCTTTTTTCATCTGGCCACTTGTTTCACCAGTTTCAGCGTCTGTATCATCGAATTTCCCTTTCTGCTGTGACTCCATAGGTTCCAGTTTAATGCTGCTGCCTTTTCTCGGCGTGTTGAAAGATTTCTTCACGTCACTTTTCTTGAGATTAGAACTAAAGTTTCCTGGCGCCATATTGAAAATATCCTTCCACTGACTCAATTGAGACTCAGCTTCTGTGTTTTGAGCTTTGTTCGGTGTCAAGTATTCTGGCTCGACCTCCACAGCATTATTATTTTTTATATCAAGATCCCGTTCTTCCTTTGGGTTCACTGATATTGGTTGGATGTCTTCAGTTTTATTTACGTCAGGTTCTGGCATGACTTCTAGCAAGGGTGCCTCGACTACCCGAAACAATACATTTGACCTGGCATCGTGCGATGAACCTGAGTCCGAGTCTGTGGAAGAACTTTGCTGTTGGTTATCGTCTGTTCCGCCAGTGTCCATTCCCGAAGACACCAAATCTAAAATAGCATTTAAAAGACATCTACTCTGAGAAAGATGATTTCGACAGAAATAGAGTCCCCACAAATTGGACCTCGGTCCATAAAAACTCTTAAAAAAGAATAGTACCACTGAGTAATAAAGTAGGGCTAGGACGACTAGCAATTTCACTAGTCGACTAGTCGGGTGCATTACTAGTCTAGACTAGTCATACCTAGTTCAAAATATTGTTATTTGCTGAGTGCAAAGCAGTTCAAAGCTCTGCGTAACATGAAAAACCCCACTTCTTTAATGAATTTTTTATGAATCGTTCATGTAAACAAGTACAGTAATTACAGTACTTGCTTTATTTTACAAAAATAGTTTTATTTTATACAACCAAGTAATCAGATGCTGGGAAATTGCAATACAAAGCTGATTTAGGTTAAAATATCAAAGTTAATGGTCAGTTTTGAACTGTTTGACCATTTACCTTATAAGGAAATAGACTAGTTGACTAGTGATTTGCTAGTCGACTAGTAGGGACAATACTTAAATAGGAATTACCTCTGGATAATGATTCTTCATCAGATAACTTCCGGGCAGATGATTTTTTACCTAAATAATGAATAAAATCACCCGATTACAGCTATATATATAAGACCAATACTGGTGGGAATTACGAGAAATTGTAAAAAAAAATATTATTAAGCTTCACGGATACATTTGTCTAATTTTTTATTCTCCGTCCATTGTTGCTTGAATGTTCTGAAATCTTTGGGCATTTGGGGAACATTTCTACTCCAACATATTCTAAATTAAAATAAACGGTGCAGCTATTGATAAATGCATATATATATTGCTTTGGTATTTTGAGTGAAATGTCAGGTTTTTGCCATAAGGTCCAGTTTTTAAAGTTCTTGGGAGGCATTTCACTTGAAGCTCCTGTTTGGTTGCAATACACAACTGTTTCAGATACTTACTCTCTACATATTTATACACGGGTCTGTTCTTCCTTCCTGATGTGCCTACAATGTCAATGAAACAAAGTACATCAATTAGAATTCGCCAGAAACAAATAATTCCACGTCAACGTCATAAACTACTGTGTAACGCAATAAAAGTTACTACATGTATTGTCCGCAGTGATTACACTGTAAGCCAATACATACTGAGTCTTTCTCTTTTGTCTCTTAACCTGTGCAACTTCACCATGTCTCGATAGTTTTCTACCCGATCTGCGAATGCTTCTTCCAGCCTGGAAAATAACAGTTCATTTTAGTCATTCCACTTCGTGTATTTGCATATAACTTCATGTATTTTTATTTCTAACTTTATTATGTTTCTCCGATTACAGTGGTCCCCGGTTATATCAATAAATTTGGCGCCATAAAATTGTATCGATATAAGCGGGATATCGATGTAAACTGAGCAAATATCTACATATTTTAATATGACTGACTGCAAGAGCTTGTATCAATATAAGCGGAATATCGATATAAGCGGGGACGACTGTACTTGGGTCGAGCCCACTGTGGTTCCCCTCCCCAAACCGGCGAGCGTGGTGGACACGTGTTTTACACAGTGTACACCTCCATTGGCATGGGTAGCAACATATGTGATCCTTAGGATCACCACACCACCCTGGTTTTAAAACCCATAAGGAGAATCATACAAAGTCCAAAATAGGGGTAATTAGTGGTCCCAAAATGAATCCTTGTCCAAAAAATGTTCCATGATGTTTAACTGAAAAATTATGTTATGAATTGTTGAAATTTTTACACAAACTAACCTGTGCGGCTCGAACAAGTTCGGAGCTCCTTTATGTTTAACATTCAGATACACGTAAGGTTTTAGTCCGGTATTAGTGTTAACACTCGCATGTTCATCGTCATAACCTAGCGAAATAAAGGTCAAATACAGTCGAACCCCTTGTGCACGGACCTCCGTTTGCAAGGACACCATGCCATACCCGGACACTTTGACTAAAAATTAACTTAATTTTAATGTAATTCAAGGACACCATGCCAAGCACGGTCCCCGGCCACCTCTTCCAACTCAATTCAAGGACACTGACCCCTAAAAATTGCATATATTTGTTTGACTCAAGATTTTCTTGGCACAAGTTACACATCAAAATACATCGTCGTCAACTATTGGGTGGTGAAATTTTCCAAATATTTGTCATTTTGATGAAATCAATGAATAACATGCTGTTTTATTAAAAATAGTAAGGAGTGGAGTTTATTCGTGCTGCCTAAGAGCAGTCGTGTTTGGGTATAAATGCAAATCCACATCCCTATTGCAAGGACACCATGCCATTCGCGGACATTTGAGCCAAAAATTCAAAGTGTCCTTGCAAAAGGGGTTCGACTGTATTAGATTTAAGGTGCACAGTAAGACCTCCTTAAGCAAAATCTCTTTTGAGCGACTCTCTCTCTTATACGACATTTTGAGGTGATATATTCTAGTAGTAAATGTATGTAATCATATGTCACTTGAGCGACACCCTAACTTTTACGACACTTTTGAGACGCAAAAGTTGTGTGTCTCTCAAAAGAGGTCCTACTGTTCTTTATTCTGCTTGTTCTCAAGGTGGTTAGTAATATATCCTCTACGAAAAACCTAGGTCCATATTGACCGAAGTACATGCACATGGTGTCAAAAATGCAAGACAATACAGGTCCGATATTGTATGGACAAATAAAGTCTCTTAATATGATCAAATCTCAAATTCAGTAAACTCTACTTTGAACGGCACCTCCTCCTTTGCACATTAAAACAAAATGCCTTGCACCTTTTGTAAACAATTGTATAGTGGTCTTGCTATTTCATTTAAGTTCTTATAGCTTTATTAGGCTTTTTTTTTAATTGTTTGGATTACATTTCCCGCCGCACCTTGAAATCGGGATTTCAAAAAAACCCAAAAAACTCATTTGAGGTTGAAACATGTTGTGCACGACAAGATCTTTTCCATCGTAACGAGTTTCGCCAGGAGACGACTGGGAAATATTAAGTATTTTATCAATATTTGTAAACAGTTTGGCTTTCTTGGAACCAAGTTCAATCAAAAAAGGCCTTACCGCATCAATAAAATACATGTACCTGTTTGAAGAAGTCTGTCAACTTCCGCAATGCACATATCGATGGCTTTGTTTACACCTGCTACTGTCTTCAGACTTATATCATTTCCCAGATGGAGATCACCCGTTAAGAGCTGTCTTGCCTTTTTCAAAGGAATCCTCACTACCTTTGACCTGAGCAAAAATTCACATTACCTTGTTTGTAATAATTATGGTAAATAGCACGAAACTAAGTGATCTGTGTGCCATTTAGCGATTAGTTTATTTTTCACAATTGTTAAAGTTAACTAAATTGCATATTCCAATCTGTAACAATGAAAGATTACTCATGCTATTGTGGCCTATGGGAAGGAGCCCTGAGGCCTTACATATAGAAACCAAGCACTCCAAATTCAAAACAAAAATTTACCCGTAAGTTTCTTTCTTCCACGGTCGTTTAGCAATTGTAAGGAGACCAACAGCTTTTGTGCCGCTTTCCTCAGAGTTTGTGTAGTCCGTTATTACATAATTTCCTGGCTCGATGAAGTCATAATCACCTTCAAAACTGTATCTTCTCCGATAATCACACCGTTTGTTTCCTCCCCATACAATTAAATCCATCCACGAAGGTAAGACAGATTCATCTAACCTAACGATATCTCGTTCGTCTCTTCTTTTCTTTTGATTGAACACCAACATTTTAAACCAGTCTTTCTCTGTTGGTGGCGACTCAAACTGCAATTTTTTGCCTTTCAAAAGAGAATACAGTTCCTTTTCGTTATTCATGCAATTGATTCCATATAATGCTACCTTTACATCATTCCTTTCGAAAAGAAATGGGTGTACCACTTTCTTCGTACTAAGAGTAAAATAGCATTCCACATATGGTTTCGTTTTTTGATACAACGATTGCAGGCTTGCCTCCAAAGTATGCTTATCTGGAGAACTGTTTATAGTAAACACACGAAGGGATGATGTTTCTGTTTTTGCCAAATTCACAACATTGCTCGTTTTCACAGCACGTAGTTCCGTGCGAGTAGCCACATACAGTCTTTCATCCAGTTGTCCACAACTGGAATTTGTTTCACGACTTAGGCTGTGAAATAAATTTCCAGCCACCACAAGTAAATCAATGTCATTCTCGTTTTTACCAGCGATGTCCACTATTTCATTCCACGCGTTTTCCGAGTCACTGGAACAAGGATCCTTCTGAATGTTCAGATGAATACCAGATGCAATTAAAATATTCATTTTTCATCGGCCCTCATCATGTATCGATCTGGAACTAAATGCTGAAAGTCAAAATTACACGGATGAAAATGTAGAATCATGCTGCGCACGAGTATTTCACACGCAGAAATTTTGCAGGGGACAATCTGGGATACAGTGAATATGCTACAATGTTGATTCACTGTATCCCGGATTATGAAATTTATAAATTGTCTATATCAAGAAAATAGCCCCGAACACCATTCACGCATAGACATCAACATCAACACATACACACACAGCCCAACACACTAGACTGCTAACATGCAGCCCCTTCCTATGCCAGACTGGGGGCTGCAGTTGTATGGCAACAGCCTGTTTTACATACAGTTTTTAATGTGATTTTAAGCTTTCTTTTGGGCAAAGTATAATTTTTTCAACTATTTATTATT
>JBCAUI010525787.1:0-11617 GCA_038406195.1 Haplosyllis anthogorgicola | reverse complement strand
TGTCTGAATGTGGCAGATGAGCAGCAATGGTTTTCACTGTGTGGATAATTTGCAAAATCTCTCTCTCTCTCATATATTCTGTCTCTCTTTGTTCTCCCATCGGGTACCGACGGGTTCCATCTAGTCATAACGCATGAAAACATGTACATAGTCTGGAATTTTTTTCGCAAAACTGTTTTTTTTTCAGTACTAAATTGGAATTTTCCATGTTACTAAATTCCATACAAACTAAGTTTCTGAACTAATTGAATTGACTATGCTTTAGCAATGTTTACTTATCTTTTTACATGTTCAAAGGTTGCATTGTCCTGCATTCCTCATGGCACAGATGACATTCTTATTAACACTAAAATTTAACAAGATTTTCTCCCGTATTTATCGTCATCGTTTTTTGACACGCTAATAGCTCTATTGATAAAACATAGCTTTGTGAAGATCATCCCAGCTAAAAGCCTCCACAGGACAGTTTTCTTAAGTAGATCAAAACATGCCAATGCATACTTCCAATGCCAAGGTGTAATGCTGGCGTTTGTTATTCGGTTTTGTATGACTAACCCAAAGACCTAGTGGTCTGGGAACACATGGCTGAAAAACGAAGACGAAACTGGTCTAAGCTTTGGTTTCAATCCTTTGAGTTCTGAAAGGTTAAAAAAGGAGCTCAAGCACTACAGGCAAAAACTCACGGTTAAAAGTGAACCAAATGAAACCAGTATATTGCCCAACAAGTACCAAATATGACTAAATACTTTAAGTAGGGGCAAATAAAATTTACTTCGATTATATGTGCAATATTTTAAAACTTCATGCTTACTTTCTAACAGTATTTTGAATGTTTACCACATGGAAGGACATACCTACAGCTCGTTTAAAAAAACAATGACCTCAGTTTTTCCATAAAATAAAATAGAACCAACAAACAGTTTAGTGAGAATTTATGCATTTTAGAAAGGACAATTCTACTCAAATGTATGACTAATCACTAATTATTTTATGAGGCTTACATCTCACAAAAATCTCTTAAAAACCAAATGTAAATGGTAGTTTTCAATGGGTTACAAATTGACTCCCTTTTGCAAATACCTCAATGTACCTAATGGTAAAAGTCAGGTTTACACGAAGGGCATTGGATCACTTTTGGGAGAAAAAATTATGGTTAAGAAAGTCTTACAACTTTATTTGGAATGAAACATATAAACCAAGGAATTTGTTAAACCTGATCATGCTCCAAAAGCAATTGACTTCTTATAACATGAGGGTACAATAGACTGCCCAATTGTCTGCTTGATTGATTTTCTTAAGAGCCACCTACAATTTTAACATCAAAACAGATACAATGTAAAATGGTCATCTACAACTTTGTTGTTTAAAGAAAAGTTGTACAAAACACCAGTCCTGACAGTTGTGTACATTAAATTGAAAAGACAATATGTTTTGTTTTCACTTTCAAGTTGATTAGCATTGGGTATTGTAATATTTTGATAAAATAGGAAAAAATGAGGTCATTGTTTTTTTAAACGAGCTGTAGTATTTTAGTACTGCTGGTACCTAAACAGATAATGAAATGATGGGTTCGATGTAATTTGTGGGAATCCTGACACCACATAATTTGTCTTTTACATTTAAAAACGGACTCGTAAAGATATCTGAGAACTAAAGATAGCATTTAGGCTTCGACTAAACTTTTAATGTATATTTCTAAAAGTGTCATTTGGTCTCCTCTAGCTCAAAGAAATACCATTTGTGTCGATTCAAGACTTTTTAAGTGAAAATAGAATGATCCGGGATCAAATCCATACCCTAATGCTATTCCAATACGGATTGTGAAGTTTACCCTTTACTTTCTATTTTAAAGGAAAAAGTCACTTTGCGACAGTTATTTAGAATTAATTTTCGTGTTGTGAAAAGTGAGCCAGGAATCGGGCTTCAAACGGAGGAATGGAGGAAAACGGTGGAATTAAATCAACTTTAATCTCGGTGTGTACTTCCTGCACGTAATACGGTCTGAAGCTATTCCGTTCTCATGTCAGGGAGATCCACACTGACCACTTGTTTTGCTGCACGGGAAATTAACAATTCTAAGATATTTTTAGAGTGTTAGTATTTATAAAGACATGTACTTTGATTTTAAAACATAATTACACTTAAGATTATAAATAAGTAACAAATTCAAAGTCATTACGTAACTGCTTTCAGGGTTCTTGATGGAATTCTGTGTTGCAACTTCACCTTTATCTCTTTGAAATATTATTTTGGTGCTTTCTAAATTGACGAAAGATGATTTTTTGGTGCCGCGATAAATTCTGTTTTAGGAAAAATTCTGTGTGTAGGAAAAGGATCGATATTAAAACTTTAATAATTGTTCTTGTATATTTTTGTTAGAATGCCAACTGTCAATTGACATTTAAAGGTCACGAAACATCTGTAAACTTCTAAATAAATGGTAAGAAGGTGAGTCATTAAAATGCGTGCATTACAATATGTCTTATAATTCCTTTTGTTCGATAGTTACCTCATTTATTTGTTTATATCGCTTCACATGAATTTGACTTTTGTCCCTCTTAATTGTCTGGAACACTCCATGACAACAAACGAGATGAATATTCACGTAGTATTTACACTGCCTGTAGTCATGATAAGTGTTTCACAAAGTTTGGAAATATAAAATACCAGCCACTTTGTCCTTTGTAGACAAAGTACGTAATATGTATTCATGATTCTCAATGAGCATATGTTTGTCCTTTAGAGTCGACAAAAACATACTGGAAATACACTATGTTCTCGTGAGACATTTGAAGTTAGCGGATGGACTCTTGTGCATATTTGAGCTTGTATTTCCTATGTTCTGTTCTCCGCCAATGTATATCAAAGACGTTGATGATTATTTTGTCATTTTAAGCGCAGCGAGTGACTGGACGATACAGTAGAACTCCTTTTGAAAGGGCACCCTTTTGAAAGGGTACTCCAGTTATACGGGCAATTTTCATTCAAGTGTTTTGCATTTTCTAGTATTTCATGTTCATTTTAAGGGCACCCTGTTATAAGGGCAGAAGATTACTCAAATTTTTCTAAAAAAACAATGATTTTTTTTGCAATATTTAGCAGATAAGGGTGCAAACAAGACAATTACACAACAGTAATTGTTGGCAGAATGACCACAGTTGTTCCCAAATAACTGCAAATATACTGTATTTGAATAACATGTGTCAATTCTTTATAAAAACATGTTCATTTGGGAGTTTTGTTTCATGATGATTGATTTTACATCATGCCAACAAATTTTAGATCGAGTATCAAAACCCTTTTGAGAGGGCACTCCTGTTTTACGGGCAGTTTGACTTTTAATTTTTGCTGCCCTTTCAAGAGGAGTTCTACTGTATTTATCAGAAGTACTATGTGCATCAATTGAATGTATTGTACTCGATTTCCTCGTGCTTTCAAGTTTTATGCAACTGTGTACAAACATACTACTTTCCATGTACTTTCTAAAATGAAAAACATGTCGTTGTGCCTTGAGTCGTAGAAAAGAGTCAAAGAAATGAAGCTAAAAGGAAAAAAAACCAGCAGTATTTGCCGTTTTTGCTCAATTAGAACTAAGAAGATGAAATACCTTTTTAATACTTTAATATTTGTTCCAACGGCAAAGCAACCTAACTTTTTCAAATAAAATACATAAAATTTGTTTCTGTACATTTTGCCTAGGGTGACATTTTTGCAACATATTCAATGGAAAACTTCAGTTTGTATTACTGTGTATGTGGGAAGTAACGTTTTCGATTTTATTTTATTAATCTTGCCTTGAACGCCTTAGACTAATCCAGAATCTTTCTTTGAAAGATCACATTACATCTTTGTGATGTCCAGATCAAGTGTTAGTATACCAAGGTTATTAAGTTGTGGATAAAATGTATGACGGGCACCGTTATTAGTATACATAGTAAGGTTATGTTTAGGGTTAAAGTCATTTCAACTTCACTTTTAACTATTAGAATGTATTTTGTGTATTGATTTCTAATTGCAAGAGTGTTGATTTCTAATTTGTCTAGAAAGAACACGTTGTGAAGTTCATTCATTCATTTGTTACTAGATTGAGCTGGATAGTTTAGACAGACGTGAAGGTAGTTGAGGTTACTTTTAAAATAATGGTCATTTAAAGGCTATCAAAGTCTCCATTCCCAAGTGATATCAGTGATCGTTGACAGAAGGCATTCTTATTGATGATTTAAGTTCCAATTTTAAAGTGTCATGTAGGAATGACAAACAACAGGTACATCAGCTAATATACTGACAAGTACTAATCTGAATGAGAAACATTGGTATTGACTCCGTACTCACTTCAAAGAAAAATGTGAGAGGGCACAACGAGTTGGCGCAGTTCATCTGATCAATGACTGCTCTGTGACTGCATTTAATGTTTTATGACGATAAGTGTTTGATGTATCCTTAATTAGCAAGGATACATCAAGTACATGCAATCGGTGCATTAGGACAACAAAGACGTAGCTCCCGATAACATAGAAAGGGCACGAAAAGAAACACGTTCTCACATTACACGTGTGCGATTACATCGTACTTTCACTTTCTCTTCAAAGTGTATTAATGCATGTAAACATGCATTATAAAAGAGAGAAAACAAAAGTCTGTTTTAATCGTTCTAATAATTAATGAGACAACAGTCCATGATCCATATTCATTTTGCGAACAACGAAATTCCATGATGTGTTTTTTTCAATCGTGCAAAAAGCACGATGCATGTAAAGTGCTAGTGTTCTCGAAGTGAAGAATCACCTTGAATATTTTACTTCAAGCTGTGGCAGCAATTTTCATTTGATTTGTGAATCTAGATTCTCCAATACAATCGAGGTTTATCCAAATTAACTTTGTTTGCCTAATTAGGTGAATTAGGCTAATTTGCCTAAATGTTTGCCTAATTAGGCGAATTAGGCCAATTCACCTAATTCAACAAACAAAAATTAGTTTGGAAAAACCTCGAATGTTTTTGTGTACCGACATAAAGCCGAGGCATAAATCACAGACTCTGGGAAGGAAGCAAATAAGTTACAGGTGTTTAGTTGAAGGAAATAAAAAGAATCTGTAAATATGCAGTTGTCTCCTTTCCGAATTCCAGCACATAAATTGGAACCGTCGCCTTAATTACTTCAAGTGGGAAGTATAGAATTAATGCAACATTACCTAGGATGTAGATTTATAACTGAAAATAAAACATCCTTTCAGAAGTCTGTGATTTTTACACGCCAGAGACCCGTCTACACCTGACTATATTTTGTTCGTTTTTAGGATTTGGATTTCAGTTTTAATGCGCTAATTACGTTAGAAGCAATTTTGATTCCAGTTTTCTGGAAGTGAAACAATACTTTGGAGTTAGTATACGCTGCCATGTTACTTCGACTTAAAAGATACAACTCTAAAAAGCGATGTGGCAGCCTCGATAGAATACCATTGTGAACATTTGGCAAACATTAACAGCAGCAAATCCTTCTTGCCCCTAATTGTCGTAATACTAGCCATAATATTCCATTTACCGTTCTCATAATTCAGAACAATTCCAATTTCCAATAATTAGAGGTACACGAAAATCTGATGTCTGATAGCTGATTAGCTAATTAATTCTAATGCATATTCATGATACAAATAGCAATGCAGCTGCATCTCTGCCAGCAAGCGTCAGTACAAAATTAGCAGTTGAGATGACCACATGTAACCTGTAGACTTGTAGAATAAAATAGTTGTGTGCAAACAGATTGTTGCTTTATTTCAACGTCAAGCGTTATTCAAGTTCCGTCATTCTTAAAAATAAAAACCAGTTGCAAACAATGGAAAACGAGAATTGAATGAAGCAAACTAAAAGCTTGTCTATTGTTCCCAATATGGTTGAATGTTTGAATGAGGAATGTGTAACATTGAGGTCACGCCGCCTGATTAGTTCGTCCGTCTGGGGGAGGAGAGTCCGACATAAAACAGTCGTAAAGACGAGGCGTTTAATGGTCGGACGGGGAAATCACGTGCAGCTTACACAGATAGACGAGGGTCTGCGGTCAATAGCTCATACACAGGGTAATGGATTGAATGGAGAAACTCTTTTTGTCTGCTTGAGACAGACAGACAGTCAGATAGAGAGAGAAAGACAGACAGAGAGACAATGAGACAGAGAAAGAAATACAAAATTTGACAAACAGACAGACAGGAACGAACAGGGAGATTTATGATAGACATATAATGTTCACTGCAGCTGCAGCAGTTGCACACATACAGACACGTACACACCTAGTTAACATACACGGATAGACAGACAGGCGGAACGGGACAAATGGATGAGTGAGAGATAGTGGTGCAGCTGCACTCGTTTGTTTTGTAAATAACTAACACTTCATGCACTACTAACCACATGTAGGTGGTCTTATCTATCCACGTTCCTACAGCTAATTTTAGACGTTTAGGATAAATTTGTAATCCTCTCAAAAGCAGGGAAGAGTTCCATAGTCCTCTCCCGCCCCCTCCTCCCCCTTCAAAGGACCAGAGACCGTGTTCCCTTCTCCGTCAGAGTTAATACCAGAGGCGCTGCAGGCTTCCTACCTTACACATGCAGCTGCAACCACATGACAGTCTAGAGGCTATCCTTTAATTACAGTTATGCATAGCATTGTTTTAGCGTCCTTTCTTCAGTTCAACTTGCACCTTCACTGAGACTACATGTCTTTTACTTTCGAGTTAATAACATAGATGCATAGACTTCTTCTCCGTTATCCTTGTTATACGTTCAACATTTCATCCCGTTTATTATATCGTCATAATCTTTTTATACCTCCCCCCTCCACGACAGCTACAAGCATCCACGAACTAACGATCCTTCTATTTGTAATCAACAATGCGTTTCAATAAACCAAAGAATATCCACCACTAAGGATACTCCCTCTTACTTATCAGTTTTCGCTATGTATAATTACGAACAATAATCGCAACGTATTTTATCCATGTTTATATTTTTAGACAACTTCTTGCAGTACATTTTCATAGCTTGCTAGACTATTCCAGCAAATAAAACAACCTGCTATGATCGGTCACCATTCTGTTCAGAGAGACCTTGACTGTGATTATTTAAAAAGTCCTCTAACTTGTACTGTCTTTTTGGTTTGCGTGTTCAAATGTTGGTTTCCAAACTTCCCAGAAAATTCAACACTTCAGTGCCTGGTGAGGCAGCAATAATGTGATGAGACTTGTCAATACAGAAATACGTGCAGATCTTACTGAACGTATCTCATCAAACAGACCGGAGGATTAAATGGTCATCACAGAACGGGATCAGGGCACCAGGGGAACAGGCTTAGGTATTTGTACGGGAGTTTACACTGGGGATATGCATGGGTATTAAACATTCAGACTGGGCGTGTGAGCACAATAATACTGGAGAAGGAAATGTTGGGTTGTCAAAGTTTGATTGGTGAGTTTATTTTTTTTATTTCATTCATTGTTGTTGTTGTTATTGTTTTCTCAAATCTACCAGGAACTGTACAGTACTGTACCATACAGTAATTTAAACCGTACAGTATAAAATGACATAACGTCATAATGTCAGTACGTCACGCCAGTTGTATGTATGGTAACATTATGACGTTACGACCAATGTCTTGGAAAGAGTAAGAGTGCAGGCGAGAGATCCACCCTGGATTTAAAACCCATGGCTAAGGTCACACGAAGTCTTAAACAGTGGTAACCAGTGACCCCACAAATAGACCTTGGTCCAACAAAAAAATTCAAAAAAATGTATTGGGTTCAGATACGGCAAATTCAACACTACACAGTCTGCTCTTCGGGCAGCAAAATCTACGAGTTCTAAATTAGACAAATTCTGAAACATGAAATTATTCTTCAAAATTTCTTGAAAATGTCAATAAAATTATTCGGAATTAATTCTGCTGAGTATTTGCTCGTGTGTATTGTTTTAGATGATGAGGGGATGCTTAGTAATTTTCATTAAGCGAGAAACTCTGGTATTGTATTTGATTGGTAAATACACCGTTTTCCCATTACTCAATAACAGAGAGGCCAAGTTTCACATCATTGTATTTCCAAATTACACATTTCCTAATACAATAGGAAATTTGAGTTAATTAATGAAATTTGAGTTAATGAATTTTTCTCGGAAAATGTATCGGGTCAAAATCACCAGATTCTACGTCACCAAATAAAGTGACATCCATTTCAAATTTTGAATATAATGCGATGTTACACAGTCAAAACGTAACGTAAAAACGTGTAACTTGACCTCACTAATGAGAAACGCTGTTCGCTTGTAAAGTCAACATCATCATCGCAGCTACTTTATGTCAACGAGGGAAATTGAAATTTCTGGGCTGGAAATCATCCGTTTTAAAGGTTTGTTGTAGGTTTTTGAACCCAGGCTCTCTGGTTATTTTCTTTTTCGTTAATGGTGCATTTTGTTCAGCTTCACAATTGCTTATTACTGCATTTTTACGGTTTGCTGTACTTCGAGCAGATCCAACATCACTTTTTCGTAATTCCTTTATTGTCCGACTGTATGTCGGTTATGTGAGGCTATTTTCTTCTGCATAGGCAAATGGACACTACAGTCAACACAGGTGTGCTATTTCCTAGTGTATAGCAGAAATAGCGCAGCTCTACAGTTGGCAATTATCATTGCTAATCCCTTAATTTAGAAAGCGTAGTCACTACGGGTCGTATAACTCAAGGACGAACCCAGGTCCCAGTGATTGAAGGCTGAAGTTTTGATAAACCACTCCCAATGCGTATAATTTTGAAAACAAATAAATAAAGCGAACTAAATAGAATGTATTATAGTACACAGAAATCGTATCAATTTGGAAACGAGGAGAACAAAGGAGAGACCGAAAGAATTTCACGCTGTGCTTTTGATGCGCTATTGTTAAACTTCTGATACGAATCCCGTGAACTAATTTCAAATGATCAAAATTAGATTGCAGCATTCTGGCTCTGGATGCCAGCTTAATGTGGGTTCATTTGAGAGCACTCATCTCAGACGAGAAAACTAAATTGTCTTGGATTAAATTGAATAAAACACAATCAATGGAGGATTTAGGAATTTTGTCCTCTAGGAGTAGAAGCGCAGAACCAGAGGAAATTCTCTCTCACAACTTCAGTGCAAAGATTCATCAGTTGTTTTATTGCGCTCATGATTCAAATAAAGATTGTACCCCGAGATAACTGGACAAAAATATTTGTCTACAAAACATGTCAATTTAGTGTCTTTTCAGCATCGGATCCAGAAATTGGTTAGGGGGGGCCAAACATGGCGGCCAAACATATTTTAACAGGCCAAGGGTGGGGTCAAAAATGGCGGATAAACATGGTTTAACAGGGGCTGGGGGGGGGGGGCAGGCCCCTAAAGCCCACCTAGATCCGCAGCTGTGTTTGAAAGAAGCATTCTGTAAAATTGTGTTCTTTGCCCAGGGTATCTCAATTGGAGTAAACACCATCATGGGACACCTACCAAAGATCTTGCGATGTTTCGCCTCAAGTCATCCAAAATCTTTTCACCTACTCAGGGTTTCTTTTTTTTTTATGAAATACCACTTAAGGTTTACGCTTGGCGTGTGTGTAAAACGTGCAACTTGACTTTGCTAATCTATTTGCATGTCTCTCTGTGTGTTTTCTCATCTGCATGGAGTCAGGCATCTAAGCAGTATGAGCTGTAGGGTATGTAGCAGACAGCCCACCTGCAGTTAACATACCACGCAGAGCATCATTCACTGCTGCTTGTACAAGCATTGTTCATAAATCCTCCCCTGCAGGGTATCTGTGAGGCGTAAAGTTGAACGATTTCCTACCCTGCAGATTCCTGCATCTTTACTTATTGCCTGTGGAGAGGCATTGTCTCTGGGCTCATACCCCGAATTGCCTACTTCAGGAGGTGGCGCAAAGGACCTGTGCCCTTCCACCGGTCCCAAATTTCTTCCATTTTCACTGTTTTTTGACAGAAAAGTGTAGAGGGTTGTGTGAATTTTTTTTGCCCCACTCCATTGAGAATTCTTGGATCCGTTACCAATGGAGATGCAGCTGCAATGGACGCAATAAGCCGATTGTGATAAAATTGCATCGGTCTAAACAGCATTAATGTTAATACTTATTGAAGCAGTGGGGCACAAACAGACTCCCCTGGGTCAGAACTATTCGTTATCTGCTGTACTGCAGTAGGAGGGCATTGTCCCTGGTGATCTACCCTGCAGGGCAGTCAAGAATTCCAAAGCGGAGATTATCTGCAATGCGTTACTGAAGATAAGATAAGATACGCGCAGTTCATCTGCTGCGAAGCATTGTGTTGTAGATCCGCCCCTGTACACACAACCTGCACACCAGCTAAGTACCACATACATGCATAAGGGTCATCTGGTATCCTACTTGGGAAGAGGTTCTAAAATCTTAGGGGAGGGATGGAGGCATTCGCTGCAAACACAGCCAATATTTAAATATGCTGGTAACTCTTCTCATGTTATTCGAAAGTAAAGCACTTTCAAAATTTAAAGATCATTTCCACATGGTCTAAAGGGGTGTGAGAAATGAGTAATTTTAAACAATTTTATTGCAGTTGGCTTGTTGGACTTATTTTTATTTAACAGGTCGAAGAGTGTTCAAACAACACATCAAATCGTCAAAGTTGTGAAATACTCTTAAAATTCATTTTCTAAGCTCCTGGCAATTAAAGAAATGCAATGCACTTCAAAAGAAACATTTAAAGCATCATGTCTTGACGTAAATTTTCCGATTTTAATTTTTTTATGCGGACCATGCCCAAAAAATAATATGATCGACAGTTCTAATTGCCCAGCTGATCGGCCCAACATGTTGATGAAAGGTCTGACTGTACTGACCGGTTAGCGGTACACAGTGGTGCTAAACATCTCAGAGAGTGAAGTACGTACAGAGTTTCTAAACAGGGAGGAGGTCAGGTTCACATGCCCGTTAATTAAGGAATGTTTTATTACGCGAGGGCTTCTCCGATATAAAGATCTGGAATATATCACATGTAAGAAGATATGTCTACATCTGAAGGATTTTAATGGTGACCCTCCACAGATATCGCATCCTCCTTGCAAAGGTGCTGGACAATGTCACGTTGTCTTGTGCAAGACCATGTGAGAAACTTTGGAGACACGTTCATCAAATAGCTGTCGTGGAATTATCAATGATTTTGGAATGATATGAGATGATGACAGTGATGTGGATTTAGCGGAATCTGGTGAGTTGTGTAACATTAACAGCCGAAAACGAGCAATTAGTAATAGAATAGCATAACTTTGGCAGAAATGTTTTACTTCTTATAGACTCAGGAGTATGTGACAGAATTATTTTAGGCAATTAATTTAAATTAGAGAAAAAGCATGTCTTGTGATTTTATTTTGTAAAGTTTTGTGTTATTCTTTCCAAATTTGTAGCAAGTTGTCAGCTGTGATATACCCATCAAGTCTCTTTGTTGCTAGGGTGATGTAACGTTAAAATGATGATGATGATGATGATGATGATGATGGTGATGATGATGATGATGATGATGATTATTATTATTATTATTATTATTATTATTATTATTATTATTATTATTATTATT
>JBCAUI010525776.1:0-11618 GCA_038406195.1 Haplosyllis anthogorgicola | reverse complement strand
CCAAGGGTCACATCTGGTGCGACACCTGCCTTTTCCACCAATAGAGGTGTACACTGTATAAGCGTGTATGCAGCATGGCTGGCTGGGCTCCTCTCACATGCATCAGCTGGAATTAGAACTCCCGACGCAGTGGTGAGATGCTCAGTGAGGACCCTGCAACACTTGAATTGAATGACGAATGAGCCCAGATTTCATGATATGGATCTGGTGAAATCATTTTGGAACAATTGACAAGTGCACCCTGGACTTAAAACGCAGAGAGTCTAAAACAGAGGGCACCAGTGGATCCATGTCGCTATCCATAAAGATATTCGTCTTTGTAAAAGAAAGAAGAAATAAAGCTTTATTATTGAGGAGTTTTATACGTACAGGAACCTTACAGTAAATACTTACAAAACATGACAGTAGGGCACGAAGTGTAACATACAAAGGGCGATTTTATACCTAATGCTATGTGATGGTGTGCTGAACTGCAATGGTAAAGCACAGAAGTTTTCTTTGTACTCTTGTACTCCACTGGGATTTGCTTCTTCTTGTTAAAGTTGAATCCAGTTAGTTCGAGATATTTTACCCTTTGATATCAGACGTAGTATTTCAGGGACGTGACAGCTGGCTACTCACTAATACAGAATAATATTTGATGGTTTGGTGATTTATTTAATAATACAATTTCAGTTTCATTTATGAAATTGTGCAAAAAATGTAATTGAAAACTGATATGATAGCAATCTATTTCATTTGTGAACTTGAAATTACGTCGCATTTTCCAAGATAAAATTTGCTCATTATTTCATTTTATTAGAATTCCCCTTGATATAAAAGAGATAAACTTACAGAAACTGAAAGTGACTGAAGCTGATTTCAGAAGAATCAAAATACCTATACGTAATATAACTCTGGATTTAAGATTCATTTAGAAACTGACAATCATTTCTCAATAAACTGAAACCCTAGTGTACTGTGAAAAGACTACAACAATTTCCTTAACTTTTGTTGCAAACTTTATTTTTGTTCAAGATGACACTTAGTACTTTGGCATAGGCAGAAAATAGCTGGAATCAATTTCATAAATCCAATTGCAGTTGAAAGCTAGTAGTAGTTTAAACTGCAAGAACTGCATAAATGTCAAAATCATGTGCAATCAACTTTCAACGGTCAAAATAGAGAATGGAATTGTGGCTTTGTACACTTCAATAGCACAGCTTGGAACTCTTTCTCTCTATCGTTTCCAAATTGATAGCAATTTGTAACTTTGATTAGGTTTTAAAAGGTGAGTTGGTACGATATATGGGGTCCACCTGACCCTGTTTCTATTGAAACTTGTATATCGCACTCACAGACAGGGAACCCACTGGTTTGGATTACGAAATGACGACGGTTATCTGTAGGAGTGGGACTTCTTCCTATCAGTTCCTGAAAAGTTTATCATTTTCTGTTTAGGCGAAAAACACAGTGTGTTCTTTAAGGGTCTCCATTTATAGCATGTACATGTGTAAGGGTATATAAGGCAGCTGTAGACAATGTCTAATTGAATTGATGTTTAATTATGTCGAAACAATTAATAGATGGCATAGATGTATGTCAGAGCCCAAAGCGTTATAGCATAGAGATCAAATGAAGACCATTTCAGCCCCTGGTGTGGTAGTGCAGTCTTAACCATAAAATAAAATAGCCTCTGTTCGGGAAAAAATACCCTCGATTTGGAAATAATACCATCGGTTCGTGAAAATTACACAAAATTCGTATCAATAGTATCAATTGTGTATATAAGGGAGCTCCCATAAGGTGTCGTGTTAACATTTAGATACGAATTTTATGTACTGTCTAGGGTGTGAACTTGTTTGACTACACAGCCACACAACGGAAGAAACCGTATGGATCTGTAGAGGAGCCCTGGCAGTGAGTACTATTGAGGCACATCTCCTGTAATAACAGGTAAACGTTCTGTGTGGGAGGAACCACTTCTAGTGACGGCTCATCATAGCATCATTATAGTTGTAATACTGTAGGCAAAATATGTAAATCCCCTCTCACACTTCATTGATAAAATTCACGAATCGAGTTTCCTGATATGCTTTTCTCTGAAGCAGTTAATTTCCATTGTTTGTAAGTCCCACTGATTTCTTGAGATCAGCGAATAGGAATGCCATCTGCAGTTAAAAGTTTTTTTCCCTCCCATCCCCCCCCCCCCCAAATTGTGAATGCATGTTTTCCGTTTTTGACTAATGTTTTGTGTGGAGTCTTTTGTTTGGACAACGATAGATTGCAATCAGATTGTTGAACTGTTATTGACAGATACATTTAGTCATTTTTTTGTACAGGAACGTTTTTTTTTTAAATAAAATCTCAAATCTCTCGAACTTCTGAAATGAGGGAGCTTAAGCACGTGTGAAGAAAGGCATGAATAATCTAAAACACATCTAACACTGTAGCTCGTGAAATTCTTATCAATTTAGAAATGCACAGTTGTTGTTCCAAAATTTGTAAAAATTCCACTCTCTGTGGAAAGAAATTTGTATAAATTTGAGAACAACAAAGTTTCATGTTGTGTTTAATTCATTTAAAAGCACATGTTAAAATTACTGTTTCCAAACTGATTTTTGGATTCGTTCTGGTATTCTCGCATGCTTACTCATTACGTGCTATTTTGTTAAGATTCTAAACTTCCGAAGAAAGATCCAGTTATCATGTCTACAAATCAGTCAGAAAGTTCACACTGCACAAGGCTAAACTGTTTGAGACTGAATCACCATTATGCAAAGCCATGATTTGCAAGTGAATGCTTCTGTAATCCTGTGCATAGTATGGTTGGTTCAATGACAGGGTATTGTCTCTAACAAGACATGTTGGTGACACGTCAAAGTTTACGATCGATTACCTCTACGTCTAAGATTTACTCAATGCAATCTTTCTCTCTTTATTATCAATTCCCTCCTCTATTGAATAATAGTGCATGTAGTTCAAACAATTCGTAGCCTTTGTGCCTCTGTCGCTCTTCAGCACCACAGAAACTATGTGGATAACTACTTTGACTGCTGTAGATGTAGATTAAAACCTATGATACTTATTTTACTATTGATAGTCTAGTTAATTTGTAAGTTCTTAATGCAGATGCATATTTCAGTTTAGACGTATATTATTTATTGTTCGTCTAAGATTATGATTGATTATGATGATTATAATTATAATTATGATTATGATCTATTAACAAATTTCAAGCAATTTGTCCAATCATGACATTCATATAAATTTGGACAAAAGGACAACAGGACAAAAGGACAAAAGGCGAAACAGAAGAATTTCACGCTATGCTTTTTGAAGTACCATTGTTTTAAAATTGATAGGAATTTGATGATATATTGTTATCACTAAAACGCAACAAACCAGATAGACGTTTCTTGATATAAACTTGGCAATACTATTATGTTTGTATGTTTGTTTGTTTATTTTACTTTTAATTCTGTACTGAATAATTTCCATGCAGAAACTGTTTTCTTGAGGTTGTTTTAGTCGAATTTTTCTGAATTTAATTTGGTCTAAATTTATACTTTTGACAGTCTGAGAACTTCAGGTTAACACTAGGGGAGTTGAGGCTTTCAAAGGTCAAGTCAGAGGATGCAATAGCTGTTCCTGGTTCTTCGAGATGATAGAAACAATAATAAAGTACGGCGCAACGCTACTATTTTGGTAACTTTGGCTTCTCAAAATGCTAATCAGTTTTTAAACAAATATGAGGCGAGGAGGAAACTCCTTTTTGTGATCCTTTGTTTTGGAAACAACAGAGACCATTTTCATGAATGTAAACAACCAATACGAGAATTGCCATCATATTTATCTTCAGAGTAAGTTTTAAGGCCACCTATCTAGTCTACGCCGGATCAAATTTTCTTGCAGAACTCGGGCTAGTTTTGACGCTTATTTCTTCCTATGCCATAAACAACTTATTTCCTGTTAAAATTGTATCCTTCCAAAGTAAGATCAAATCCCTCACACAATTCCTCTCACTCAAGAAACACTTTTTATAAGCTCCGAAAGTTTACACAATAAACATGTAGCCTGTGTTTGCTTTTGTCCGTTTTCCGCTCTTTTCCGCCACGGATAATAGCTGATGGATTTGAGCAGATAACTGTTTTGAGTACTGCAGCATTCATGTAGGAATATTTTGGTATCTGCATACATCTTTAATACCTACACTGGTGTACAAATCATGATGCATTAACAGCATTGCTCTCACCTCATGAAAATTTTGAGTGATAATGAAGTGCATTGCTGAATGTTGGCGGACAAGAACGGAAAAGAGTAGAAAAGTAATGAAAACATGCAAAGGCTACATGTCTAACAGGTCACCGCGAGACTATTCGGGAAATTAAAATCAATTACATCCTATTCAGCGAAAGTTCAAAATAAAAGACGCTTTTTGAAGAACGATTTCGAGTAACAGAATTAACAGAATGAAATCAATTTCCGAGCCGAGTGTTTTAGGTTGGGAAGGAACTTTTTAAAACAGGAAACACCTATCTGTAATGCTTAGGCTTTCAGGATAATTGATTTCAGATTTCCGACATCATCACCGAAACCATCCTCACGTGTGAGTTGCTGAATCATGTTTTACTGGTACAAATTCGGTGCTACTTTGTTCAACTAACTTGATGTAAAAACAAGAGTGCGTTAACTACGAAGAGCTGCAACATCGTCATGCATGAAGGCACTTTGTGGTGTGTCTAGTTAATCTTCAATTGTTGTATTGATGCACCTTATATTCCACAAAATCTATCCCACAATTTAGCAGTAATATTTGCGGTGACTCACCCGGCAACAGAGAACAACCAATGTGTTTGTTTTTAAGGAGCGCGGTCCAAATGTTATCACAATATCGAGAATCGCCATTGATGGCCTAGAGGGCGGCATCTTCTACCGCGAAATCCCCATAGAGTGACAAATATATTGGGTGTAGCACAATTTAGTTGTGTAGTTTTGGTTCAAATTATTTGCATTATTAACTTAAAATAACAACGAAAGAGAAACTTTGAAAACATACAGTGCTTTACCGTTCTGGCCTTTAAGTAGACTTTAACCTCGAGAGCTACTGACACCTTCTGTAACTCCAAGCACAATGCCCCCCTAAAATTGTCTTCCGAGATTAAATATTCTATTTAGAGGACGTATCCTAATGTGATAATGTTTAGTTTGTACTGCAATAGGTCTATGTAGTCACATTCTTAATTAACAACGGCCATTCTGTAACACTTGCGATACATTACTGTCATGTTTTGCGAGGCCTTGATTAATCAGATTCTAATCACTTTAATTGTGCTAATTGAATTAATTACCTCACGGAGCACTTTATATAAACAGATAATGTAAAGCTTCCGAGCGCTTAATTGAGCACTGTGATTTGTTTTGCAAATGAGCTGAGGTGAAAAGGACATGGCTCTAGCAGATGCGACTGTAATAAGCTGAGGTTAAAGGGACATCTCTTTGGCTCTTTGGCTCTTTGATCGGTGCCACTATGGAACCCTGTACATTCTTTTCAATACTTCACTACAGGTTGCAGGCTAGAGAACATCAGATTCTTAATGACGCAAGAACCTTATGCAAATCCATAATGTCACTAGAAGTCTTATTGACACAATGTTAAACTTGTGAGCCAATTTGAATAAAGGTAAAGCAATAATTGCTGAAAATAAGGATGAGAAGACACACATCAGAATACAAAATAGACATTGGATTTAAGGCCCGTCAGGTGCTGCCCCCATCAATTTTTTCTACCGATGAACTTTTGTCTATAGCTTACTATGGGATGTCCAACATATTATCACACACTTCACTTGTAATAGCAAAAATGACGAATTTCCTAACATACAATTTGAATTACAATGAATCTTATATCCTATAGCTTCTCATCTCCATTTTAAAGAAATAGAAACAGATGTGAGAAATATTCTGTGCCTAACTTCCCAATTTAAGCAGGGAAAAGAAAATGACATCTTTTTAACATTAAAATGACTATTTTTAACATCGTTTTAATGAAACTTGGCATTATGAATTTACATGAGGTTTATGCGTCATTACGTGATTGGTATCCTACACCCTGTACAGGTTCCTTTCAATACATCACCGCAGGCTGGCGTGGCAGATTACAGACTTTAATTGACTTGATTATGTAAGATTCTTATTAACTTTTCCGCATATTTCCTTGGTCATTTGTTACATATTAGATATGAAGATAAAAGGACATAAGATTCTTATTAACTTGTCCACAGGTTTCCTTGGCCATTTGTTACATATTAGATATGGACAAGTTATGTTAAGCTGTTGTCATTTTATGACGTAAATTGATTTACACAGAAGAGGAATTGCCCTATTATTGTATATTTTCTATTAGAAAGTGAACAATTTACTTAGTTAGTAAGTCCAGTAAGAGAACAATAGAACTGTCTGCTGTCCCTTCTGTTTTTAAATTGTAACAAATGCAAATTAAAGAAAAACATTGCATAGGAATTGAAAATGAACTAACAGCTTGAATTTAAATTTGGCTGTTGAATAGCTTATTTTTTCATGCATCTAGAAATCAACGTCTACAATCAAGTTTGCTATTTTGCAAAGTTTAAATATTAAAATGCTAGTATTGAATTTTGGTTTGCCATCACAGTCAATACACAGAAGCCGTATAATTTTGGAAACGAGCAGAACAAAGGGGAGAACGAAAGAATTTCACGTTGTGCTTTTGATGTGCTATTGTCAAACTTCTTGTTTGAATTCCGTGTGCTGTTGTCATAGTTTATCTTTTATCAAAATATTTTCAAGAATATTACCATTTTGCTATAGTTTTGGCTGTGCAATTGACACGCTTCAGTTCGTGAAATTCTACTGCATTGTTGATATTATGATACATGGACCCCCCTCTCCCTACCACGGTCCCCTGCAACTGCTTGGTAGCGCCCTGTCCACTCTAGTACCAAGAAATCGTATAATTTTGGAAACGAAGAGAACAAAGGAAGAACGAATGAATTTCACGCTGTGCTTTTAACGCGCTACAGTACACGGAATTTGTACCATGTAGGGGATGTATAACAGATCATAGAGAACTGTTCCAAGATCCACTGGGTTAAGTGGCGACATTCATTAAATTCTACAATTCCAGTGGTAACGGGCAAAGTTTTAGGTCAGATCTTCTGAACAAATAAAGGCAAAATTTCCCAAGTGCACTTTATTGTTTTATCCCAGAATAAACAAATTGAAAATAGTTCAGTATTTTGGGGACAATGGCGCATCAAAGCGCAGTTTGAAATTCTGTTCCAACTCCATGAACCTCTTCAGTCAAGCCTGCAACAATTCTTATGGCCTCTTTTTTGTTCTAGACGTTTCGAAACTGATACAAATTCCGTGTACTGTTGTGCCAAAATGATAGGAATTTCACCCTCTGGTCAGAATAACGCGAAATTTACCCGTGACATTTTTATATTTCTTGTACTGAATTTTAACCTTATGTCTCAAAAACGACTTAATATAATTTCCCATGATGATTTTACTTGCAAAATGTTTCTCTTAAGTGTTACAACCTTTAACATTTAGCCATAGAGTTAATTTCCTATAAAAATAATGTTCAATGTCAAAACCCGAGTAGAAGCGCTTGCAGATATGTTGTTTACCAGAGGAAGCTACAGAGACTTTCGCCATAATAGAGATTTTCAGATTCTGCTCCATCGATATTAATCTTCTAGTGACTACGCAATAATTGTATAAAAAGAGAAGTAACAGAAGATGAAATTTTTATCAGTTTTGGAACAATAGAAATTCAAAAACACACAGTGAAATTCTGTTGTTCTCTCTTTTGGTCTGTCATTTTTAAATTGAAATTTATTTCGCTACGCGAACAAAATCATTTCATGTTGTTGCTAATGTAGATGAAAGCACAGCGTGACAAGCACCTGTTCCAGATTTAATATAACCTCCTTTCACTTGGAGAAAACACATCAATTTCTTTTGCTCCAAAAAAAGAAAAGACATAAAGTTTCACTCTCAATTTTAAGAATTGGCTTTTATGGTTTAATTGTTATTAGTTATAAGTTTAAAGTAGCTCAGCACATGAAGCAGTCTTCAACCTTACTACACCAAGGTGTAAAATGTGAAATTGGTACCAGCAAGCGCGAAGAGAATGAAAGTGCGAAGGTCAGAATGGACCTTATTGTTCACAAATTAAAATAAACCAAATCATGAAATACTTATTAATTTTGAAACGTGTAGAACAAAAGAGGAAACAAAAGAATCCCACGCAGTGCTTTTGATGTGCTATTGTTCCATGACTGATAGAAAGTTCGGGATATGTTGACCTTTGGTGAACCAAATTTCCGAAATATTTATTCTACACCAACACGAAATGATCTACTTTTATCAAATGCCTTTCACACATTTGTAAACGAATCAATAGGATGATCCTTACTCCCAGGCATTTTCCCTTTACAGACATGACATCTTCAGGAAATGGATTAAACTAACTGACCTAGTCTCACCCCAAACCAATGCCCCTGGTTATGAACCCTGTCCAGTTTAAGACCTTAAAATAGGATGCAAGCATATCATGCACATCTTGTAAAGGCCAAGAAACATGCTGTACATGCCTAAACTCATCATATGTACATGTGAATTCAATACAAAGACCCCAAATCATATTATACATGTCATACTTATGTAAACTCATCATACTTATAATAGATTTGACACAAGGGCCCTAGAAACATGTCATACATGTAGGTTGAACATGCTGAATGTGTCACAGGCTAATAGTTTAAAGTTCTGAACACCACAAAGTTAGGGCAATTCAGTGTTAGACATCAATTCATTTGTCTGCAATATGTTTACATGGTTACACTCCAATGCACTGTTACTATGCTTCAATTCACTGTTACTATGCACAGGGGAGACATCAGTAGATTTCTATTAGAACTAACCAGGAATTTGGCCAAAAGTTCTGGGAGTAAAGAGCATCCTAATGTGTTGCATATTCAAAGCACAAAAGTTAACAATAGTTTCATTCCAATGAACTTGTGAAAACATTTTGAAACTTGCATCTAGGACCTGCTGCCATCTAGAGCATATTTAAATTTTATGCTATCACGACATATGTCGACATTGGTGTAGGGCAGTACACACAATAAAAATGGTCTGGCGCACGAGCGGTTAAAATATGTTTGATTTAATATGACCGCCATCTTTGGCTGCAAGTATTTCAATCATTGCTCCCCTAGAACAAATTTCTTAATCCGCTACTGCGTCTTGCTTATATTTCTGTGTGTGGAAAACGCAACGGCATATCGATCGGCTCCATAATGATGAAAAAAAATCTCGAACTGAAATTTTTAGCAGAAATACAATATTAATTCCTAAAATGATGTCAACGTTCATCACAGTATACATGTATTTCATTTTTCTGAGTAAAATTTCAAACCTTGACTTTCATTCGAACAAAAGCTTCTATTGTTTCAAAGATGAAGTGGCACCATAGTAGAACAGTCCCTGTGGTGGGCACCTGTTTTATTGATATAATAACGTGAAGTGGGTTTACGACGCCAAAATATTGCCATGAAGTGCACTCTGTCACGAGGCCTTCCAGGAAATCAACATTTACCTAGAATTGTTTTATGTTTCGCGTGCCCATTAACCTGTATAATATATAATGCACGCTGGACCAGACCGGAGTCGTATTCCGAGAATTGGTACTGATGAAGTCACCTTAATATCTCTTTTATATCCACGTCAGATAAGTATGAACATGCCACAATGTAGAGTGAATAAAAATTAGTGCTAAGTGTCATGTCACGCCATATTAATTTTGACAACTGAAGCAGATAACAGATAAAAATAATGCCCAAGCACGAACTACTAAATTGCCATGTTTTCAATTCCGGATTGAGTCAAACAGGAGTTTTAAGCTGCAGTGGCCGAATAGAGTAGGAGAACACCTTCCCCACAAACGATCCAAGTTCGAATCGAGATGTTCAATGATGCTGGCGGCTTTTAGCTTCCAGTGCAAATATGTAAATTTGGTAATAGCAGAATATCTGAAGATCTGGGTTGGATGCAGGCTGTCCTGGGTCAATGAAAGTATTGGCACTTCCAAGAGTTTTAGGTCTTTGACATGACCGATCCTGAAAGAACATTTGACTTACGTTTACAGGTACTTTTTCCTATCACTTCCTAGGCTATCGTCTACTTTATGTACATGCCTTTACATATGAGGGTGTTAAACAACAGGGAAATCACTTATCCGTTGAGTGGGCTATTTCAAGCATGGGAGACTCGGACGTGGTCCAGTTTTATCTGTGGTGTTCTTCCAGTAACAGTTCTACGTTTGGGAAACTTTCTTCATTACAAATTAAAAAGCTGTGGGGCACATTGGTAATATTACATTGGGAACATATAAGTAAAGTCAATGTGAATGGAGTCAAGGACCGGATTGAAGTGCAAATCGTTGAATATTGTAATAATCAATACATTTAACAGCATGCACTTCAGTACACGGAATTTGTATCACTTTTGAAACGTCTAGAACAAAAGAAGGGACATAAGAATTTCGCGCTGTGCTTTTGATGCGCCATTGTTCTCAAACTGATACAAATTCCGTGTACTGCCACATGACCTTGTACGGATAAGAGCAGTTTTTTTATACATGCCAATTGTAAACAAACGAAGAGATACCCAAGTCGCCAGGAGAAGACTTGCTGGCTTGGGTAAGCAAATCATTAAGTGCACTAGATTTTTTTATGGATTCCCATTAAGTATTTACAATAGATAAACACAGTGCAGTTATTGTCACCTTTTAGTAGGCTATTGTCGTTAATGTTGTAATGATAATACTAAAGCACTGGTATTCTAGGCCAGACTGCATTTTGTTTGATAGATAGTAATAAATTATTACTATCTACTATTATTATTATCATAGTAATAGCATTTGTGTTAGGAGGTCATTAGGTTTAGACCTTAATGTATCAGATGCAGATGACGTTCGATTATCTACCATGCAAATGCTCTATTTCACTTCCATATTTGGTCACTGAATCATTCCCCTACATGTGAGTCCAGTATCATTTCCTCGATGGGAAATTGATGCCAATAAACAGTGCAGAATTAATTAGGCTTTGATCAAAGGCATTCTGTTTGCTAATTTCACAGTTTGGTTTTATCTGTTTGCAAGTCATGCTTTATACAGCAGTAATTCAAAAGCTGTGCAGCCACATACTGCAGAGCAATTTAATTTAGCTGTGCAATTGACTTTCCTTGTTTTACAGCTTTTTAAACGTCCCTTTTTCGGCAATTTCGGCCACAGGGTCATTGAGCAAACGATTATGTCTATTGTTCTTTTTCGAATAGCATCAGATGTGGCTTATGTTGTTATATATATTGAAGCAATTAATTTACAGGGTCAGTGACCATGAAAGGTTATTTAGTTGATCTACATACATCAACTGTTTTTGTGTTAATGTACATTTAAGTACTGGATTTTTATCATATTTATGCAGACCATTGGTGGATCCAGGATTTCCCGTACGGGGGGCGCCAACCCAATTTTCACCTATTTTCGCCCAAAAATCGAGAAAAACTGCATGAAAATGAAGAAA
>JBCAUI010525765.1:0-11618 GCA_038406195.1 Haplosyllis anthogorgicola | reverse complement strand
AATGAATGCTTGTTTTATATGATTTCTTAATGACATCATAGGTCACATGACTTCCGGTCACATGGTATTATTGCATGCACCATCTCCCGCCATATGGCGGGAAAAAACAAAAATCTACCCTTACGACAATGCCTTAAAAATAAAAGAAGTCCACATGTCGTGAGTTTGAATAGTTTATTAGAGAGCATAGAATATTTTACAAAACAATAACCCAAACCTTTTATTTTCAATTTCTTTTCCTGTTTTTTCCCCCTTCTTTTTAAACCTAGTTTATGGTGTTAACAGAGTGTAATGTGTATTGCAATGGTCCCTGTATATAGGTTATAACAAATGATCATTCAACAAAATCTACTGTTCGAGTCGTAGCCACACTCTTGGGATCTAAACGTTTTCTATCACTTCTTAATGGCATCAACAATGTACAAAACAATAAACAAATAACAATACAAGATCAGTGGCGGATCCATTATTCGCTTCAAAGTTGATGTGGAAATCTTGATAATATATGCACACCGCATTCTCAATGTACAGTGAATCTAGGAATAATCGTACGTCATGATATGAACACCACTGGTAATTCAGTTTTTCGAATCACTCTACGTGCAAATGTGGAATTAGTGAAACATTATCCTTAGATTTTACTGCTTTCTCCGTAAAAATATTTCATATATATGTATAAAAATATAAAAATATTTAGTGTAAATACTTCATTATACTATCTGTTAATGATAGTGATTTTTCAAGGAATGGTTATATTTTGGAATGTGATACAAGTTGATTAGACAACAATCTGTAGGCGACCTTTTTTTTGCGTTGCCGTATAATATTTACATTCACAATTTTTCGCACTTACGTAGCTTTGCAGGAAGACAATCAAGCGGGAAAAATGAATTAAGAAATCGAAAATTAATACATCATGTATATAAATTAATAATAACTTCAAGGCAGTTATTTCAACATATTGCTAATTGTTTCAATCTTGTTGAAACTCCGTAATGCTCTCAGTTTGTAAACAGTCAACTTATTTAAACCACTAGAGATTCAAGTCCCTACAAATGTGAAGATTTTTGCCTCCAGCACAAAATATTAAATTTATAATGAACAATAACAATTTTCTACTAACTAAAAGCACAATTTCTACCAAGATTAAACTAAAAGGAGATACTTGTTAACAATAATCGTATTTTGATATGTTTCATTTTCAAATCCCGTATTGACATTTATGTGTTAAACTTTAGTACATGTAAACCGCTTTGGAATAAGTCAATGTAAGCAACTTTTATGGGGGATTTCTTTCATACACACACGTATGTTTGATTTGTCAGTGATGTGAGTAGCCCACTGTGGTCCTTTTAGTAAACACAATAAATGGTATAAATTATGACAGTTCAGCAAGTTTATATATCAGCATTCCATGATTTGTTAGTTAGCATCGTATTTGTTCTTCCTCCTGGATTTTCTGCCATGAATCTATCAAATAAAACAAAGAATATTATAATCTGATATGAAATACTTAATGCTCTTAAAAGTATAACTTGAATATTTTATTATACTTTATCAGTATATCGTGAGATCTTACCTTTCCAATTCATCCTGTGTGTCAAATATTTGCACATGGAAGGGACTTCCCGGAACGTGTTCACCTGACCACTTAATATGTACAATGTAGTCTCCAACCTGATATCATGGTAAGAATAGTCGAATAAATTACATGCACCATCAGTTTCAATACACTTTGCTCACTGTTTTCCAGTATTGGTCGACAAATATAAATTATGCTCGATGTAAGATGGGAGGACCTACTCCGAAAATCAGTTAAGTGGACAGGGTATTCATATGTTACTGTAATGTAATTGATGGTTGGTTTACCTCAGTTGGATCATATCTACACAATATGGTCCTATCCTTCTGTGATTCTCTTTGCATTTCTACTCGGAAGGCACCTTTTGGTCCTCTAATTCTGACTGTGAGTTGTCCAGCACCAGCACCACGGGTTTCAACTATAAAACGACTCTGGAACATTGCCAGGATACCGTGCTCTATGCCCGGACCAGACACACGTACTTTGGAGGCATCTGGAGCTCCCGATATCTTCAGGACGAAGGGACTGCCTGTATACAAATGAACAATAAACTTCAGTAAACAGCAGTTTAGTCAACAATAACCTTAGAAAATTAGCTCATTTAATGATTTCACCCCTCCACAATAAACTGCAATACAGGTAGATGCTATTATTTTAATTACCCATGTATCAATTTAATCTCTTTTCAAATAAATTCACCATACCTGGAACATGCTCTCCACCATATTTAATCTGCAGCACGTGACGTCCTGCCTCCTGTGGTTTTACGTTTAGTGTGAATGTGCCGTCGCGGTGGTCATACAACTCGCAGTACGCCACCTTGTGTGGTCCCATACAGTGTGCCGTCAGCTCGCCTGTTCAAAACATTTGTAAAAATGATGTTAAACTGAGAAAGTTTGGCTTGCACGGATTCACCAGATTACAATTATCATGCAAAATCAGAATCTGACACGAACAATTTTATAAAATCCAACGGTGAATATAAAAACTGGCACATAAACATTATGCACCAACAATAAATAAAATAATGCTACTTATCCTACCTGGTCCAGCCCTCCTTGTGTCGATCACGGACTTGATCTCTTTGCCCATGATTCCTACTTTGAGGCCTTCACCAGTACAGACAACCTTCGACGCATCGCTGGCAGCAACTACATTCACTTTGAATGGTGAACCTCGAACTTGGCGGTCTGACCACATGATATTCAACAGATAAGCACCTAAACAGAAAATAAAGAGGTATTATTTTGATTATTGTGCGATTTCAACGTGTGCACTCTTCATGCATTAGGTAAAACATCATTTCTACAAATCACACAGCGTCTTGTAATCATTACATACAATTGCGAGTTTTCAACCCGAAACGCTGAAGATACTTACCAGCAATTGTAGGTTGATACACACATCTATACTTGTTGCCGCCCAAATCTTGTGTGTGTACATTGATATCGGTCTTAACGCCTGTTAGTTTGACGTCTGGGATACCAGGTCCTGCGTCAGTGCCATCAATGACGAACTCGGCCTCTTGGTTAACGCGGGCTTCTTGCAAACCACGTCCAGTCAGGATAACCTTTTCGTGGTTTGGAGCTACAGACAAGGGAGCTGGGGCTGCACCACCGCCTGCAATTCCAGTGAACGGCGAACGGGGCAGGGGGACATCCGCCCACCAGATGGAAAGGTAGTGTTCACCTAAACGCAGCATTGTATAATGATTACTGATAATTACTGTTAAATGGCACACCACTAACATATTTATTTAAGAAGTACATACGGAAGAATCCTTTCATTGATTATTAGAAATTCAACATTCGAAACATTTAAGCAGTGTGAATACGTACCAGGCACTCGAGGCATGAAGCTGACGAGATATCTGCCATTTCCCCTGTGATCGATCTCACAAGGCACAGTTCCTGCTGGGCCTCGCACTTCAGCTGTCAGCTGTCCAGGACCTGTTAGAATATTATATCACAGTCGTAATACATAAAATTCTTGTTCTTTTTTCTTCATTAATCGTTTTACGGGTTGTTTGTTAACTGGCGAAAATCAAATCATGATGTTACCTGCGGTCAAGCAGTCAAGTTCAATGCGCTTTATCTGGTTGACCTCAAGTTGCATTTGGTTGTTGCCATCAATGCCGTCAAGAATACGAACTTTGCCTGCATGCACCACCTTGGGATGGAATGGAGATCCTGAAATTCAAAAAAAAAAAAAATTTAGTTAATAATGATCTGACCTTGATCTTGACCTTTATCTTTCCTGTCCCACATTTACACCTAACTCACTAGTATTATGGAACGAATTGTTTAAGGTTCCTCATTTACCTGGTATTTCTCTGCCATTCCACGTAACTACTACATTGTAGACACCAACTTCTACGGGGATGTAAGACACCACGTATCTTCCACTGTGATCTATCTCAGTCATAACCTGTAAGAGGATAAAAAATTGTTATTAATGGGTATAATAAACAATAAAAATCATTGGTGAAATTACACACATCAGAATAAATGAACATCAGAAGTGTTCTGTACCTTGGCTACACTGTTGGGACCTTCCACGGTAACATTCAGGTCACCCCGTTTGCCTTGCGTGTCCACGAAGAAAGTGGAGGTATTATCTTCCTCTCCTTTGACAAGACCATCTCCGCGCGCCGTGGCCGTCGAGGAATCCTGGATGGACTGTGTCAGAGGGCATCCTGAATTACAGTAAATAAACAGAATTAGCTAAAGTCATTTGCCTGCACATTTTATTCTGTTTAGTAAGCTTGAAACGCATGTTTCAGAACTTTACATTTAAGACAATTGTTTGTTGTTGTTTTTTTCAGTACTCTTTGTGTGTACAGAAACAACTCAAAGAACTTGACACATCAAAATATGTAAATCCATACAAAAAAGTTCAACAGTGAATTAATAAAAGATATACAAAACTTAAATCCACAAAATACCTCTACCTATGCTATGCCCTTGTTGGATACTTTGGAAGAAATTACGTAAAGTCCATTTATGTGCATTTTGCATCTTACTTTTACAAAGTGACACAACAAGAGGTACACTTGAATCAACGCTTGTCACTAAACGAGACCGCACACACAAGTACACGAAACATTTGGAGATCACAAAGGTAAATTATAAAAAAGTGACAATATGGCGATTATCGTAAAACTCCTACAGGGTATAACATGAATCATGTAGCAACTAACAATGAACACGAAAAAAACATCAGTATTTCAGAGGGATAAAGGCTGTTTTCGATGAGCAATATGCTGCACCCCTCAAGGTATAGTGATTTAATGATTTGGGACAATGCCTTTACATTCACAGTTTCCAATCATTTTCATATTTCAACTATTTCCGCATGTGAAGTTCTTACTAATTTAAATTTAATCGTTGATTGAATCACTAAAAATCGCATGATTTGTTTATGTTTGTCCCGGTTTTTTTTGTTTCATAATTGTGAATGCTCTTTGATATAAGAATATTATATCGGGCCACATTGCTAAAGATACGTGCACCCAATCATGAAAATTCAGAGTGCATAATGTAAAGCCACAATCGTCCATTACCGCCAGCTGTCTGCCGATGTCAAACATGTTTGTACCTAGAACTGGATTTGTCACATGCCTACACACAAGCAAACGGGTGCAACGTCCTTTCGGCATTTTTACTTCTTGATTTATTCAGATTGCTTGATCTAAATCTGACTTGGTGTTTTAAATAACCACCAATTTTTTTTTATAAATTTGCCTTTTTCGGATTAGGATATGGAATTACATGTACACCTTCTCCACCTTCCCTCCACCTTAAAACGTAGAATCGCAATAAAAATTTGGTCGTGATCCAAACAATGGATACAAGCTACCGATTTGAAATTCGCACAGGTGTATTTGGAAATTTTGTAATTATCTTACTGCTAGAAGCTCTTGATGTAGCTCTATCTGGAAAGGTGGGCCTATGATTTTGTTCACAAAAGAAACAACAAACAAGTCTGTGTAAGATGCCCTTGTGGTGGCCAGGTAATCCAGTTAAACTCATCGAGTCAAACTGCTGCCAGTATAAACTCCTGATATCCTCGTTGATCTGACTGAGGTCTTCCGTGCGCACATACTGAATGAGTGACTGTTCGTACTGCTCGTAGTCCTGGTACAGGGATTCCGTGTCCCCGTCGGAGCTGTGCTCCTGCGAGTCCGCCACGTACGTACAGGCGCTGTGAATGCTCTCGGCGCCGCTAAAAGTTCGGTCGCGTTTCTGGTGATAGATGCCCATCTCACCGCATGGAGCGTCGCATGAACTGAAGCTGTCCGCATGACGCAACAGCCGCGACTTGACCATGCTCCGGCTGCTTCCACGACTGTCGTTTAGTTTATGATCGGACTGGTGACGCCTTCCCCCTCCGCGGTCATACGCTGCTGTGTGTCTATGCCCTACTGACGAGTCGCTTTCATCCCCAGGATGTACGCTCCTCGCGCCCCTTCTCCAGTGCGGTAACCGACTGCAGTCTCGTGCCTTCCGGGCCGCCGCGTTGGAGCTCCACGTCTGGAAGAGCAGGTGCCTCTGACTCTCCTTGTCCAGCACGGTGACGTGCTTCTTCTGGAAGTGATAACGCGACTCTTCGCCGCTCTCGCTGTCGTTACACGTGTTGAGGAGTCTGCGGCAGGGGTCGCTGCTGTTGCCCGGGTTGTCGGCGCCGCTTTCGTAGTCCGTGCAGGAGCTGCTCACCTGAAACCCGTCACTGTCTACGAGCATCTTGGTATGACCACCGGTGTGATGCGGATTGATCAGGTGGCCGCCAACGTTGTTACCATGCGAATGAAAGGACGTCGGCTGGGGGACTGTAACGTTGGCACTGATGCAGTTGTGTCGGTTGTCCACCACAGGTTGACCTCCGCCCTCCTCCAGACTGGTTCTCCCGGGAGGAGGAAGCGGATCTCCCGAGTGCGTTATCATCAGGTTCGTTATCGTATCATCATCATCGTCATCTGCCAGAGTGAACGGTCTGCTCGGTGGTGGATATGTAGCATAATTCCTGTAGCCATTGCCACCTTTACTCGAATGACCGAAGTTCTCATTCTCAGCATTACTGTTGCAATGAACTATATTCTTACACTTTCGCATAAGAATTCTGTCCAGTGATTTCACTTTATCGTCAGCGAAACCCCTGCTGGGTTGTCGACTGAATGTGGTGGGTATAACTTTGACGAACACGGTTTTGTCAGATTGTGTGAACTGCTTCTGACCTTCTAACGTGCTAGATCCCGCATACGCCTGAACACTTTCGGTCTCTTCCAATGTCGAACCAAGTTTTGACTTTTCAAAATTACTTGGTGGTTTGATACTTGGAATACTGTTCTGCGACCTCACTAAACTCCCCTGTGAATCAGTCACTGAGTCCTGGGATGCCATTCGATCCCAGGATTTGGAGTACTGGTTTATGCTGGAGCCTGATGTGTATCTCATGTCTGCTCCAGATGAAAACGCCAAAGTCTCATTTGAACTTTGACCTAAACGTCTGTATCTGTCACTGGGCAGATCCCCTAGTGACACGTCATATGAAGTGACACTTGTTAGAGACATGTCACTTGTCACCACCGGAAGGTTGGTAACCTGCGCATGCGCAGTTGTTGTAGCAGGATTTTGAGTATTTCCATGATACTCAGAACCAGACAACAATAAGCTTCCCTCCGCACTCAGTTCAGCACTTGCGTCACTGACCTGACCTGCCGTGGTATCGTCACACTGAGCCCTAGCCGTGTGGGTATCCACATTATAGGCCCGTACCCTATCCACTAACTGAGACACCAGACTACCTGGATGCACCTCCTCAGTGAAGTCAATACTACTTTCTTTTTCTTCTTCCTCAGTGTCAATATCCCTCATTTGTTTGCTGCTTGTTACATCATCATGTTTGTAGTGGTATTTTTCTACAGTTACCCGTGTTTCATCAGTAACATCAGGTCTTGCGTGATTGTGTCCATCTGCCTTTGCGAACAGTTTAGCCGCTGCCGTCTGTTTGATGTCCCTCAGTCTCTGCCGTGTGCTGGGCGACAGCGCTGCTCTTGGCAGCTGCAGTCGTGGGGTCGGCGTGAGGCCAGCCTCTACCGATGAGTGACTGGCGCCGCTGGGATTGTCCCTATCAGGCATCGGGTCGCCATCTGGATGTCTCGTGACCGCCCCTTCCTCATCTGAGTAGTACGCTGGTCTCTCATCCAACATATCATCCTCGTCCTGGTTCTTCCACTTTCCGCTCAGTCTCTCGTGCCAGCGCCGCAGTTCATCGTGTAGGTAACTGGGAGGTGGATCTTTGGGCCACTGAATTTCCACTGTTATATTGGATTCGGAACTATTTGCACTTTGGTCCTTATTCGTTTCCTTAACAGGTTCAGGAGAACCTACACCATTGGTGGGACTTCTTGGGGCAATGTTCTTCGAATCCACCGTATCAAAAGCTTTTCTCAGATCTATCAACTCTTTCGACACGACACTATCTGCTTCAGATGGTTCCGAGTTGGAAACGTGCTCGTCAGTGCAGAATTGACCTTGTTGTGTAAGATCAGCAATGAGTTTACTGGGACCTGGTGCTTGTTTCACAGAGTTTATATCATTGGCATAAATGTCTTTTTGGGGGTGTGGCAACTGAACTGAAAACAGTTTACTATCGTGTGCTTGTCCGGTTATCTTGCTTGCAGTGTCGTTTTCCGTGTTGTTTACATTCAAGGCAATTGCTTTTCCGCCATCTGGTTCGATTGTAGGACGAGGCACCCAGGGTACCTCAGGCTTGTTTCTATGATTTTGCGTCATTTCTGGCTTAGTGTGGCTTTCCACCTCATGCAACTTCGGGTTATTTATAGTCATTGGATCTGGTCTGTTTAAGGCTATTTTCTTGTACTGGTTATTTCGCGTGTTACCAGATGGAGGAAGCGGACTTTTTACAGCTGGAATTACGCAATCAGAACTCAAAGAGTCGGTTCTACTAGTGACCGATTCCGTCCGTGTTCTGGTGGCTCCAAGGGGAGAGGGGGTGCTGCTCGTCACAGAACTTCTCCTGTTAAGCTGCCCAGATGCAGCTCCACCCAATCCATAGTACACGATGGTCTTACACCCCTTCTGTCTTTCCAGCTCGAGAATGCTTGACCTTCTTGTCATCTGGTTTCGTTTCCTCAAAACAGAGTTTAGTTCGTTGTAGAGATCCGCCTGAGCCAGCTTCATGTTACGAGCGCGGGGTGGACGCTGACTAGTGCAGGGTGAATCTGTCTCCCCGCCAGGCCACGGAGCCGGGGAAGGCGTCTTCGGATCACTTCTCTGTCTCTGTATAGTCCACTCTTTATCGCTGCTATAGACAGTGGACATTGTCTTTGGGGAGGAAGCATTGGATCCTTCTGGAGTTTCTACATCCGAGACTTGAACTTTTAATCCAGCTGGAGCCAGCTTGTTGTTGTCATTGAGTAGGTGCATTCCAGGACGGCGACCATTAGGTTGCACGTGTTTCGTTTCCGCCAGACCTTTCTGTGCAATTTTACTGTCATATAAGGCGACATAAGGAACAGTCTTATGATCACACTGATTTATCTCTATCTTAGGCTCCGAATTTCTAGCAGTTCTTTCATTGGCTAACTTATCGGCGTCTACTGTGACGTCACCATTAAGCGTAAACGTGCTACTCATTGTTGCGTCATTCAGTGAGTAAGTACAGGTGGTGTCACCTGGTGTTAAAGTATCTGAAGTACCAGAACTGTTCATTCTTTCTACTTTGTCTGAACAATCTTCTTCGTCGTGTGACCTGTTCAACTTCCTCAGAGCATTTTTCAGCTCCAGAAGGAACTTATTTCCTCCTTCACTTACTTCTGCCATTGTTCAGTTTTAACCCACTGCCTAAGTTACCTGACTATTATAACTCGAAACATTGTTCTACTTTTAACTCATTGATTTGTTTGCCATGTTCACCACCTCACCAAGAGGTAAATATTTACCACATCGAAGCACATTTCCTTTAAAGACATGGATTAAGTCTAAGACATCATTTCTTCCGAGAAGCCTTATCCAGAAAATCACTTAAACAATACACTTTATTACTGCGATTGAATGGCGCAATTATGTAAATGTTCATTCGATTAGGCAAGTTGTAGCATACGGTGCACGTTAGTTATTCTGGTCGGAAGATCTTGTTAATTTAATGTGGCAAATAGAAGCAAATGTGTCCTCCAGCAGCTTGCATTAGCAAAATGTCTATCATTCAGAGTATCCATATGAGTTACCTCTACCGCAAAGTGATGTTATGTAGGGGTCTATGTGCGAGAGTCGCAGGCCTTATGTGACGGGCTGTGGACATGTTAAGTACCAGCTGCCTCCTCAGTGTCTACTGTCACTTTACCTGGATCTATCTCATACTTGTAGACAGATATAATGAACATGGGATCAGAGTTCAAATTACCTACAAACGCATCTCACACATTCTATGGCGAGAAAATCACAATAAACCAAGTTAGCTGCCGTACGAAATGTGCCAACTTCCCTTTATGTGGAATCCATTCATGATTGAACAAGTCCAGAACAGGCCTTCGCTTTTCCTGCATTCCTTACAACATCTAACATTGAACTCCTGAATGTCCAATCACTTATGCCAGATCCATAAAAATTTTCCTTATTTTAATCCGGAGTTGAGATCACCGTTAAGTCCAGAATGGATTGAACACAGAATTCACCAATGCGGTGTGCACATCAAACAACTGTGTGATCAAATGAACAAACAAAAGTTGATCAGTACAAAAGTTGATCAGGTATCACAATTACACTTGGTGATAATTGTTAGTCTATTACATCTTCATATGGGTTTGAAGCCTGTCAGTTCGTAGCAGTGTCTAACTGTGATAATTAAACACTTGTCATACATCCATTATATTCATGCCCTGATTTGGGCAATTACTAATTTGTCCAAATGCTAAAATCGTCCTACTTTATCTCTTTTCCCTAAATGCTATCCGCACAGTATTATTTAACTTGTAAACGGATGGACAGTGTGTAGTTGACTTTAAACCTTCACCAGTGAAAGTAAAATAGTTTGTAACCAACAATTTGTTTGTCCTGAACAAAGCATTATTTTCCGAAAAATGATCCTTTTACCACTTAACTCAATACAATGATATATTTAATTATTAATACTCTTCGCTAGAATTCGGAGGTCCATCGTTTGTCACTGCTTCAGTCAGAGTGTCGTGTGAGCTTCAAAAGGGAGACAATAAAAATTACTTTGCAACACAAGTAGGAACGGACACGACGATACTTATACAAAGTTAAATGAAATTGTCCCCCCTTAGGGTGTAAATAAATTGTAGCGAATATATATTGGCAGGGAGTGGTCACGAGACTGGACCAGTTGTGATGGTGCACGGTCCAGGTGGTCCATCACTCCAACTACACCTAATGCTAAACCTAATGCAACAGCCATCATCACATTACGCAGTCAAATAATACCAAACGTAGTTATTATATCATCGACTGATGTTCATGCCTTCCAATCGGCATTTTTTTTGTTTTAGTTTCCTGGGTATTGACATAGAGAAAGGTTAATTACAAAGAGATCTTAGAATGCTTTCTTCTTCTCTTCATAATATGAATAACTAAATTAATTGTAGGTAGAAACATTTCGTATCCAAACCCCACCAATAAATATTTCACGTTTGGAAGTTAACATGTACTCTAGAAGGTTAAACTACCACTGAACGATCACTGTACAATATGAATACGACAACGAATACACGAGACTAAAAGGGCGACGGACAATGATAGGTTACACATTGGATGGATAAATACGAATATACAATACATGTGTCACGCGCGCAAACTCGCGATGTTAACATGTGGGCACCGATGTCTCTGCGACGTGACTGACTCGCGTCTTCGTCTACCGAAAGGCGTTGATCCCGTTCGAATCGCTTACTCGGAGGTGTAGGTCTAGCAGCATACCCATGATGCGCTAGCTAAATGATACGTTACTAACTAAACAGGCACGCTACAGCGTACCTCTGGTGAACAAAAGAGAGAAA
>JBCAUI010525754.1:0-11619 GCA_038406195.1 Haplosyllis anthogorgicola | reverse complement strand
ATTTGGCGCGGAAAAAAATATCGATATAAGCGGGATATCGATATAAGCGATATCGATATAAGCGGGGAGGAGTGTAACTGGTATTGGGGAAGTAGTTTATTTTCTATTCTATTTATTGCTCTACGTAAATTTTAAGTCATGTGCTTAATCAATTGGTACTCAGATCATCGCAAGGTTAGTTCCGTTGGTTACCACTAGAGTGCGCATTTTCCTTACCTACGGATTTCATGTTGCTGTAGCACCTGAAGTTGGAACCTGTCACGGCTTGATTTGGTTTCTTTTAATTCTCAACAATCGGCGTACATCCCTCCTGAATATCGCTACAGTTGGATAGTAAATATAAAAGTTCGTTGCAGAGTTAAAAATCAGCAAAGTGTCCGCAACTTCGACCAGAATGCCGTATGCATTTGGACATGGCAGCATGAACTCGGTTAGAAACAGTCTGTAAATACAGTATGCAATGCCTGGCGCCACACATATTAGTGTAACCACGCCAATAACTATGAAAGCAATAGTAAGACCATCAGTACGCATAGTAAGGCTTTTCGCAATATGTGTATAGTTGGTCGAAGGACCTCCAAGTGATATTGTCTTTGCAGTGAGTACAGCTATTCTTTGTCGAGTTTTTAAAACTGCATGGGCCAATCCAATGGCAAATACTACAATCTGTACTACTGGTAATAGAAGTTTAAGAGTCATGACAAAAACTGTTTTGTAAACAAGCTGATATGTGTCATTGTAATACAAATCAGTATATGGAGCATAAACGTAACTTTCATTATTTGAACCAACATGTGTGACTAGCTCCACCTCAAAATATCTTGGTATGTCAATGCATATTGCTACCACAACGATGACTACGAATTGTCTCGTTACGATCTCAACTCGGCATATTTTGTAGGCATGCTCTGGATGAACCACGGCTATGTATCTGTGTCCACTGAGCGACACCTGAAAGTTTAAAGTTAGATAAACGAGTTTTCTTTAATTACTAATCAGTTAGACTATCAAGAGCAATTTTCACATTTATTTGTTATGAACAATAAACAACAAATTTGCATCTGTCAAATGAATATTTCGCTACATAGTGTTAGGTACATTTTGAAATATGAGTTCAGATCAAGAAATCATTGTAGACGCCTTTTTAAAAGTTTCTAGGCAAAAATTCATGGAGTTCAGAGACATCTTTTGGCCGGTAGGAACATTAGAACACCAGTTTTGGGTGTAATTATTTCTATTTTATAAATGTAGTCAAAATATATTAATTCCATTGGCAGATCTAGGGGGGCACTGCCAGCATGCCCCCCCCCTAACGGCCCAAATTTTCTTTGTTTTCATGCACTTTCTGCTAAATTTTGGGCGAAAATAGGGGCTGATGCCCCCCCAATGGGCTGGGCACCCCCTCCAACAGGAAATCCTGGATCCGCCCCTGAATTCCATTATAAACAAATAAATAAAGTACTATTTCAGGTGTTTGAAAAATAAAAAAATCAATAAATTAATTTATTACAATACCATATGAAAATATTTTTAACTTCTAAAATAAATGCATATGTTATTTGACATAATGGTAAAAACTATTTTTTCATAAATTTGTTTTTGGATTTTTAAACACCAAAATTATTCCGGAAATACATTTATAGCAATAGTTCACGGTTTAATAATTCCCGGCACCAAACTTTTTCTAATGATTTCTTGATCTGAGAAAGAAAGGAATTCTTGTTTAGATGTATATCAGATTCAGCAAGTATCCTTTCACTTACCATTGACCAGATGGAGACAGTTAAAGCCATTGAATAAAAAGGATAGAGCCAGTAATCAATATATCTCCGAAAATTCCACATACTGTTGTCTTTACCAATTACCATAAACCACTCTATCCACACAATATTGATGAAAAATAATAACTGTAATCACATGAATTTTTCTTAGAGTTTGTACTTTACCCTGGTCAATTTAAATGAAAACAAATAAACATGTTTGATTATAATTTTACTAGGCAGTCTAATTAATAACGGGAGTTTTGAAAAACAGTTTGTATTTACAAAATTCACGCTTACTAAGTGAACTGTATCAGTAACTGCAAGAATCCTCATTAGGAGAGTCATAACGAAGTTTCTTCTTCGAACTCGATGAAACACCATGAATGAAATTACATTTCCTAGAGAAATGAATGTCGCTGTGAGTAAATTAATCGAAAAACAAGTATCACAAATGAGCGAACACTCTGGTAAGTGTTAAGATTCAATGCCATAAGAAAGAAGACATCGTTCCAGACCCTAACAACGTGATCTATTCATTTTGTGAATATTTTGGTACAGAAAAATATCACGCTATGATACAGCGTCAAGTAATTCTAAAGCAGGTATCAAGTATCTATGAATATTAACCATGTGAACTTAACCATTTTAACCACTTGAAATTACTTTGTTTCCTGCCTTTGCAAACCAGACAGTATTTTTAGGAGTTGTCAGTGCATAGATTTCTTGCTGTGAATTTGATGTCACGTAAAAACAAGATAAAACCAAATTACAAACCTGCAATTCCAAATACACATAAAATCCCTGAAATCACTCCTTTGAAGGCAAATATGAAATAAGTACAAAACTGCTCATCTTCGGGCGAATTATTTTCTCCCTGTGGTTTTGGTAACAACATTAATTATATCCAAATGTTGCAATTGTTGTTTTAACTTTTGACTGCAAGAATTGGTCGGATGGTAAAGTCTCAAAACCCATGTGCATTGTCCAATATCAATACAAAATAATTCTTCGAAATTCGCTCAGGGAAGTAAGAGACTATCAATCTTTTCTTATGTAATACTTAACCAGCTGTATAATAAACTCAATAAAAACCGCTCAGAATGCAGAAGCGAGAGAGCTTCTCCGAGAGAGGATAAAGTGCATCTTGATAAGAATGCTTGAGTCGCCTGTCACCTGTCGCAGTGACAAATAAATGATCCTAATCTGTAACTACGCTTCCGTATGTTACGACAAATAATAGGTGAATTCATAAATCAAAACAAAAACATGTATATTTGCCTCTGTCTTGTGTCAAGGATAATAATGTTGCCACTGTAAGTGAATGATGCTTAATTAGAATGACTAACACATGAGGTCAGATTTTTTCAGCTTGGAACGAAATGTCGATGTGAAATACAGAAATGAAGATAAGAGTTGTTATGCATTTTTTTTAATGTTTAGTTTATTAACATCCAATCTCAGAAAATTTACTAAATTTAATATATCATACATGTATAATTTTCCACAATGCGAATGGAATTGCATGGTATGTAAATGATTTTTCAGAGCACTTCTATATCGAAATCCAATTCCATACAAGCCAGTTGTTCATTTGTGGTGAACTCAGTCATGTCCAACTTAATTACGTACCTTCCCTGTAAATGAAAATGGAAATGGATCCATTAATTTGAGCAATAGATGCGATAAAACTAAAACTCTAAAGTGATAAAGTTATGATTGAAGACAATTTTTGGGAAACCTATTGTTCTACTGTTTCAAAATTGAAAAACGTTTCTTTTGTAACGATCACCTAGACCAGATATTTTATTCCTTTGAAACTTAAATATATTTTTTTGTTACTCACCTCTACCAATGGTGCGATTTCAGCAGGCAATTCGGGCAATGGCACCGTGAGATCGGTGATGACGAGATCGCCGGGAGGAAAGGGACAGGAGGTGGGCAGGCCGGCAGCTTCCAGGATTTGTCTGATTATCTCAGCAATTGTACTGTTACCTTCGAGTAATCCACATACATCTTCATAGGTGCTGAATGATTTTTGGCATGAAATATTATAATTGCCCACTGTAAGTCGGCCACGTGAGACTATTTTTCTGTATAGGCTGCTTGTACATACTGTTGTAGCACATCATGTGTAATACGAAACTACCAAATGAAGGCGACTTTCTCATTTTAAATGACTACACAGTGCCAGTTGAACACACCAGAATTTCACAATTTATGCTTCATTTGGGACAATAGAATTTCACACTTATTTTTTATCCGAACAATATTGTTCCAAAACGAAGAACCATGACTTCCTTTGTGTATCAACAGTTCAACTCTCTAACATTATTAAAATATTTTAGCATCTTAATACTTGCCATGAACCAATGTCATCAATGCAAGGTACGGGAAAAGGGAGGACACCGATGTACTTTGTGATGTCTACGGCCATGTTGAAGTTATCTATTGTGTCCTTGCTCACTGCATCAAAGTTAATGGTGGCATCGCCTTGGAAGACCAGTGGTGACGGCGCTAAATCCAATTCATCAAACTCAATGGGGCCCGCGGGATCGCCTGAAGTGGAGAAAATAAATTTAAATAATATACATCTGTACAGATGAAGAAATTAAGTACGAACTCATTTCATATTTATTCGCAAGTTATCGAGAATTCCCAGTTGAGAACCAGATTCTTGGCGGTCCTTTCACTCTCTTTTATAATTCACAGTTGACTCCAATTATAAGATGCTGTTACCTACATTACTTAAACTACAGAGATCAAATCAAGAATATATATTAAGAACCGCAGAAATTCACACGTAGTTTACCGTATTTACCCGAATTGAGGCACTCGGTATGAAGACCATATTTTGACGAGGTGCCTCTTTAAAAAAAAATTGGAAAGCGTAAATTCAATTGTGGCTTAACATAAAATTTATGCAGAAATGGTCATGTATTAAGAGATTACAATATCCTAATATGTTAACTTTAATGAATACACAACTCTCTTAACAAGACATTGATGAAGAATGACCATAAACATGCGTTTAACCTGAGATTTTCAATTAACATGTCTAAAAAATAAGGGGGTGCCTCAATTAGAGAGGGTGCCCCGATTCGGGTAAATACGGTATATGTGCTTCAGTAGCACAGTGTGGGATTTCGTTTCGTTTGTTTCCAATTGTTTCCACTTTGATCGAAGTTTCTTTTGATCTAACGGAGATTTAACGGAAAGTAAAATTCTTTATGATTATATCCAACAATAAATAGTTATGTTTTATTACCAATTTATCAGAAAGTTAATTGATTTTATATTTAAATTTTTGAGCAAAAATCTCTTACCACAGTTTGTCCATTCAAAGCAGAATGCTGTCCCGGTGAGGCAAAAGACTGCGAATAAAACGTGATTCAAAGCCATTTTTCTTTAAAATTTGAGAAGTCGAAAGACGTCTTCAATCTGTGGAATCCTGAGTTATCTATTTAAATGTAGAGTCAGCCAAGGATACTCTATGACAATTTTAGTATGGTTTTTATAGTAATAATGTGGGAAAATAGATAAGTCAACGAAAGGGAAGGTTATGGTCTGAGTGTTACGAATTGTGACGCTCCCATGTGAAATCAATTCAGGATACAGATAAAACACCACTAAAACCATCTGTTTTCAATGGAAAAATCAAAGAATATTATCTCATATTCCTGAATTTCCATTAAGGGTCAAACTCAAAATACTGTTACTTTATCAAATTCCTGGGCAATGACATAAAGTTTACTCAACTTCCAGCCTAAATGTTCCACTGTGCTAGTATTACACACAGATTTCTATCAATAATGTTTAAAGTGAATAAGCGCAACAAGAGATTAAGGCACGGAAATTTTCAATGTCAAGCTGTTTCTGGTCTTCTTTCAAGTGTATAAATGAATTAGCCGTATACTTTACATAAAGGCCAAATTTTACACAAAATTTGTGCAGGTGTCAGGAAGAAAATGAGAAACATTTAACTTTAGGACAATAGAAATTTATACCATGCTTTGTATGCGTTTACGTATTTAGAATTACGTGTGATGTCATGAGGTTTACTGTTCATAAAATTCATCACGAATCCTGAACTGGGACCCGAGTGGAATCATATGAAGAACTTATGATTTACATTTATTCATTTTTGGGAACAATAGAAGTCCATTCCGCATTCAGCGTCAAGTTATATGTTCGCAAAATGGAATGTTGGGCTGGTGCGTGATGACATGTATATTACATTTTAACCGTTACAATTAAAGACTTAGTTGTTCTTTTAAAAAATATTGGACCCAGTATAATACCGAGACCTTCTACGCACAAATTCAATCATTGCGAATTATCGTAAGCAAAGAAAGTTTGCCGTAATGAAGGTCTTTCTCAAGTTAATATGTATATTGTGTCAGGATTGTTCGCACTGAAAAGGATCAGAGACTCTCGATATATTGACCGTCCTTTCAAACAAGGTACATTCGAGTCTATGCACACTTTAAGTTCAGAGTTTATAGACTCACATGAGTGATAATAATGATTTATATTGATCAAAAGAAAAGTTGCCCTCAAGGGCTCTTAACGGGATACCTGTAATTTGTTGACTTAATCTCAGAACTTAACTTTTATAGCTGACATTGATAATTTCACTCAAATACCCAATATAAATAATTAGTTTCTTGATCACCTGTATATCTATTTATTCCCCCTAGTTATAAAGTGTAAGTTTTGAGATGTGACAACAACGAATTCAAATAGATCAGGTTTGGACTTTTAAAACGCACATAGAACATGCCGCACTTTGTCTGAAAGGAAGTACAAAATTTTTCACCTTTCGTGTCGAGATTAAATAGATATACGTGTATCAATTAGAAATAGTATGTTAGTGAAAATAACTGAGTCGAGAAAAACACAGAGATCTAAGTTGAAAAATGCAATAAACTGAGATGAACTGTACACAAACATAGATACATTATTACTATTCATTGGGATTGTAAGTATACGTAAAGTGTCATAACTTTTATTGATTTGTTCCATCCAAACAGAGAATAGTGCAAGCAATGCTGACATCAAAATCTGTTTGATACCAAGGTTACGACAAAAACTGAGATATAAACCAATAATGACCAGTAATCGTGCAGGAATCAACATTCAAGCATCCACTGGGAAAAGACCAGAGGCGTCAAATGTCTCAGGAAATGTGGAAGTTGCGGAAAATTGTGTATCCTTATGCGCACTCGGCACAAACGTCAATTATTTGTGGAGGAGTGGTGAGAATGGAAGACTGTACATTTACAAAGTGTGTCCACCTATTGCAATGGGAGGAATGGGAACTGTAAGCAAGTTTTCCCCACGTAGGTCAGTACAGTTTGGAATGAACAGATACTGTAGCATATCTGCCACAATGCCAATATTAAGCCGAACAAGCAAAGCGGAGTCAGCTCAAGATGACAGACGTAAGAAAACACCAAAATCTAAATTTAAAAACGTTTACCCACTTGCCAAGGCAAGAACATTTGTGCATTCTTCGCCACGAGAGCAAAGTAAAATGTCGACTTGTGAATCTGTTGAAATTCTAAATCGAATGGTGACTTCACTGGGCTGTTATTCTGATACAGACTCATGCGATGGCGCATCAGTTGCCAGACTATCTGCTTTACCCATGAGGAAAATAAAATCTGGAAGCCAGGAAGATGAAGATGTCAAGAATGCTAGTGATGACAGATCTAAAAAGGAGTCCTGTTATTTTGATTTCTACCAAACATTACCAGACATTAAGAAACCTACCCCATCTCCTAATTTCACTCTGACAAAAAATTTGGTTTGGAAACCAAGTGGAAAAGGGAGTAAAGGCAAAACTAAGTTACAGAAATCATCATCTAGTAGGAGTCGTGGTCTTGCCAATGAAATTGCAACCAATGGTTTAAGTATCATATGTAAACGCAACAAAAAGGCAAGTGAAAAAGAGCACATCGGAAACACAGTAAGTTACGCCGAAAGTTCCAGTTCAAATGAGGATGTAAACACAGAAAGAGAATTTTCCCGACTGGCCACCAGGGGGAGCATCGCGAGGGTAAACACTCCAGTTTCTGTTCAAGTTTCTGCTGAAGGTAGCGACGAAAGTTTGGGAACCGATGACGTAAGTGCCTCATGGAGCGAACAAGTGACAAAATCAGAAAAACAGGAATACTCACTTTTGTTGCAGAAAAATAGTAATGGCAAAACTCAAAGGAATGATGAACTAGAACTTTACAAGATAAATTCTACCCCAATAGAGCACATACAGGGAGACCTTGCGCATACAAAGGTTAAATACAGATGTCCCAAATTGTTGGCACCAAAGAGGCACCAGACATTACATGTTTGTAACAGAGAAAAGGGTTTCAGACGTGGTAATGATTCAAATGTTGTCAAACCAGATTGTCATTTGGTTCAAGGGGGCAAACGTCATCCTGCAAGGCTTGATCAAATGAATGTTGGAGATGTTGACAAGAGTAAGGATTCAAATGTGCCGTCAGGTAAGGGGGAAATCGACATCAATAGAAACGAAAGAAAAGATAAAGAACCCGAGATGGTAAGGAAACAAAACACCGTCATGTTTGGTCCAGAGACGTATGAAGGTTTCCAGCACAGAAAGTTTATTCGTTCACAAAATGTGAGCTCTTCACAATCAAACATTCCGTCACTGAAAACATTGGCTTTAAACCCACAAGCAATGCATGGAGAACATAGCTTTCCTTTCTTGAATCTCAAAGTTGGTGAAAACGAATAAGCGTAGATCAACAACCAGAGGATGAAATTCACATCAGTTTTGGTACAATAGCATGTCAAAATATCATATGAAATTCCGTCGGCGTCGGCGTCGGCGTCGGCGTCGGCGTTTTGATTTGCACGTTCTCATATTTTTAGGAATTTCAGGAGTTGCCACAACATTTTCTGAACAGAACAACTATGTTGCCCTTAAGTAATGAGTAAAGGAGAAATTTAACGTAATTTTATAATGTTTGTAAAGTTTTAGGAGGAGCCTATTTAATTTTTTTATTTAAAAAATGTGATGGCTCTAACAGACAATGTTCTCAATTTTTCACTTGTCACTCTACATGTCTTATGGTTAACTGTCTTACTATATTTGTTGACTTATAGCAAACTAAGAAATATACATTTCTTCTGTAGTCACGACTTCTTTTCATTTCCATGAAGCCAGTTAAAATTTCATGCGGATCTTGCAATGATTTTCATAAAATAAATTTACGACGTTAATACAATTTTCCTGGAACGTAAACTATAATTTAACCGTCTGTTCATTGTTACTATCTCTATATTTTCTAATTTGCCTCAGTTAGCTGTATGTTTGCCAACAGTGCCCCATAAAAGTACAGTTACAACCAGCAAATTGCGCGCTAGATATCGCAATAAAGACTACACCACTGTCTGGAATTGCCGACTCAAACAAGAAACCATTATAAAATGCTAATAACTATCCCAAAACCTCCTACATAGCCAGTTTTACAATGACAAGAACACCTGCGAAATCTAGACTAACATCAGGTTGAATTGTCTTGTCAATCGTGCGCTCGCTCAGCCTGATGGCAGAATCTCAGACCTTCACAACCCACTCAATGAAGCTATGCTTTTCATTTCCGCTGCTATATCTGCCTGTAATCTCGGACCGTCTTCAAATGAATGAATGGAATGCATTGATGAGTAAAATGTAGTCGAGGCGGCCTTAATACTTCTTATGCTACACGTAGAGTCTAGAAGCTGTTTATCTTTCAAAATGTTCTTTGCTAATTCATCCAGTTCCTCTGTTGTCAGAGTGAGTGCTCGCTCTTTGTCGTAACCGTGGTTTTTCATCGCTTCACGAGCTCCTGCTCAAAAGGTAAAAGCAAAATTTACAAAAAACATTCCAAACGCAAAGTGTTTTAGTTGTTTATGCGATGGTTGCGGTGCCATGGTGTTACACTTTGAACGACATAGTAATACTGTAAATGTAAATGTAAATGTAAATGCACTGGATCAAACGTAAGTTTCGGAGTAAATGCTCTACATGACTAATTCAATGAATTTCATGTTCATTACTTTCTACTGTAATTCTTTTTTTCCAAGTGAATATTTACCTGAACACCTTCTGAAGATTCTAAGTGGTAGACAGATCACACCAGCTCCACATATTGCAGCTCCGGCGACAATAAAAGCCAGCTCATACTGACCAGTTAAATCAAAAAGGAAACCTAGGGGTGAAGTAATAGAAGTTATCTTGGCAGAGCTAGGAAATTTTGCAGGCGAATTTATACTTTTATCAGTAATTTTAAGTGACTATATTATTAATTATTTTAACATTACTAGTACCTTTGGCAACACAAACTGGGACAACATTTTTGGTAAATCATTACCTGCAAGAGGTGCTCCAATAAATGTAGCTATTCCTCTAAACATATTAATAAACCCGAATGAGTTTGATAATTTTTCAAGTCCCAGAAATTCTATCAAGATGATGGCACAAAGGGATACATAGGCAGCTGAAATAAAAGAACAATAATTCGCTGTTGATAAACAGTATATACTGAACATGTTTGTGAGAATGTGGGTGCGTGCGTGCGTGTGTGTTTGGTTAGAAGTATGTGTGTCTAGTTGTTTGGTTTTAATGGTTGGCCAGAATAGTAAATGTTTCGATGGCTGATTGGTACAAAACGTAATTCTTTTTGGGAACAATAGAAATTCACAGTGTCCCATATACTCAAGAAATGGCGCAGAGTGAATTTCAATTGTTTCCAATATGAATAATGGTCTTTCGTGTAACAATGCCGTAACCATATTTTTATTGTTCTAACTTTTCAACAAAATCTTGGCAAGTTTCAAGTGACTTCTTTTCAATCTTACCGACACAAAGTCCAAATATTGCAGCGTATAAACACAGTATATAGAAGTTGTTCAGCCATGTACAACACATTGTAACTGTTCCTCCAATAATTAGGGCACAATTATAGATCTTGAGAGGATCTGCCCACGGCTTGTCCGAAATCCATCCACAAAATATCCTACCCGCTGTATTAGTCACACCTGGGGATAACGAAATAGGATACTTAAATGTTTGTTTTGTATAATTGAATCTGAGTATTATAAATTTACATTCATGATAGTCTGGTGGTACTTTAAATGTGTCTCCTGCAACCATGAATTTGTCACTAAATTAGCTCCTGAAATTTCTATCAATTTGGAAACGTTTGAGAATTCCACGCTGTTCTTGTGATCAATATAAAACAGAGCATGAAATTCTATTGTTCTAAAACTGATATAGTTCCTGATCTGAAGGATACCTATGATGCAGACAAGCCAAGCTGCCTTTTCCCTCTCTATTCCATTATTCTCAACGAAATCAGGAAGATATATAAAAGGAACAAAGAATCCTGAAATAAGATATAATAAAAATTTTAAAATAGAAAGCTTGTGAGGTATCAAAAAAATCTGAAAAAGGAACAGAGCTTTTTCACACTAAACATTAAGGCTAAAATTTTACGCTCAATGTGATTGGTTTATGCCTTTACAATAAAAACTCCCATGTTACTTTACAGATGACCTGAGTACCACAGTTTATTATAAACGTCACGGGTTTGTGAAATCAAAATGTTTTGAAGGCATACATTTTTTGTAAACATTTTGTTTGTGAAAATGTTCTTGTAGCATATCGCCTGTTTGTAAATGCAGTAGCACGTGTGCAATGGTACTTAAGACAATAGCAAGTCGAGTACCTCAGCAATATCACGGTTACTAAGTTCACCTTATACGGATGAACGCATATCCGAACCAACAATACACATCTTTAAATCAGCAAATGGCACTGCTACTTCACTTGAAAGGATAATTTATGTCA